>JAQMCX010000046.1:5913997-5934219 GCA_029814765.1 Acanthurus leucopareius
CGCTGTGTTTTTTACAAAACACCCACACTTTGATGCCCTTTCGCCCCCCAAAAACAACCCCCCCCACACAAAAAACCGGTCTTTTTACCCCGGCCCCCCCCCCCCCCCCCCCCCCCATGTCTCGTAATACGAGTCAGAGTTTTAGAATATGAACTGAAATAAGCAGATGTCGCTGAGTTTTGCTGACACTTCTTCATGACAAATTGAGGAAATGAAATTGTTGCTAACTCTCCTTATTTGTCTCTTATGAACTCCTGTAAGTACGACAGTGACACTAAGTGATATTTGTGAAAAAACAAATTAGAAACTCAGAAACATGTTGCACTTCAGCCTGACAAAAGTGAATTTTATCAGTTTTCTGTTGATCGTGTGAGATGCGTCATCACCTGCAGATGAATGGACGCTGTAGGAAGGATCTGCTTGTGGATCATAATGTCTTGAAACGTGTTGTAATTTTTGTCTGACTGTGAACTTACTTGGCTGTTCTGTTCACCTGCTCAGGTATCAAGATCCCAGAGAACTGTGTGGCCCGTGTGCGCGAGGAGCTGCTGCAAATGGACGAGGAGGTGAAGAAGAAACGAAAAGAGAGGGAGCAGCAGGCAGTGGAGCAGCGACTGGCTGAGGAGCGCCTGCGTAAGCTGGAGGAGAACAAACACCTCCTGGCAAATCTGTTCAACCAGAAACCCATGCCCAACCAGTCCCTCGCTCAGACTCTCGCCCAGAGTGAGCTCCTCAAACAGAAGCAGAACCAAAACGCTCTGCAAAGGACGCAGGGCATCTCCCAGCTGCAGAGGATGCAGGCCCAAACCCAGTCCGCTTTACAGCAGCCCCCTCAGAACTTAACCATGTTGTCCTTACAGAGAAATCTCAGCCAAACCCAGCAAAGGACCCATAACAGCTGGCCCAACAACTCCACCACCTCCACCCCCAACCAAGGCCCTCTGCCCAGCATGAGCAGCCTCACCAACACCAACCGGTCGCAGTTTTTCCCTCAGTCCTACATATCTTTCCCACAGCTGAAGAACCCGTCTCTTTCACTCCATCAGAACATACTGTCTCCTCCTTTGTCCAAGGATCCTCTGGATGAGATCTTGGACCTGACTGCGAGTTCGCCATCCCCCTCCCCGGACACCACGGACGACGGACTGAGCCTGGACACTCTGACGAGACACTCTGCAGCGTTCGGAGATGACTTTAACCTGGAGTCCCTGATCTCTCAGAGCGCTCAGAACGTCCAGCATGCTGCTCAGATGCAGCAGCCTCTTTTGCTCCAGCAGCAGCAGCAGCAGCAGCAGCAGCAGCAGCAGAACCACAACCTGCTGCCCAACAACCACCAGGACTTTTTAGAATTTTTTGACCATGTGTCCATGTCTCCCCACTTGCCCACACAGAAAGCCAGCCCCTCGTCCTCTACCTCCTCTGGCTCTTCCTCCACAGCCTCCACCTCAGCTGTGTCCAACCACCTGGCCTCTCACGCCTCCGCCGGTCTCCTACCTGCATCCATCGTCATCCCAGCATCGTCATCCTCCTCTCTGTTTTCCAACTCTTCGTCTCACCTCTCTTCCCCCTACATGCTCTCCGAGTCGGACTCTCTTTCATTATCCAACGGCCACTGCGACGCCCTCAACATCCGCGAGGCTCTGAACAGCATCATACAGGCCGGACCGGACCGCAAGTCTGTCATTCAGTACCGACAACAAGACTGAGAGCGTCAGCAGCAAACGGCTCACAGCTCGTCTGGACTTTTCTCTTGTTTGTTCGATGGTTTGATTTTTTTTTAAAGCAGTTTGTGTCTTGTTCGCTGCTGTCTGTCATCACCCCCTCGGACCTGCTCCCTCCCCCCTCAGGGCCTAAAGTCATGTCACTGCCTGTCTTGCGCGAGGCTCACCTTTCTCTCTGTCCACCCGTAGCATTCACCTTCTCGAGGTTGTCGAGGCGATGGCGGGCTCGATCAATAATAGATTTCTGCACCAAAGTGTGTCCTCCACAGTGAAAGGCAGCTGCAAAAACAAAATAAGTGAATAAAACATTTGGTTAGCTGCATTTTTATTGAACATACGAGCTGTCCAAACAAAAGCTCATTCATGGAGGTGTGGAAATTCTCTCAAACAGACCCCCTCCCCACCCCCCCACCCGCTGCTGATTTAAGGAGGGATGATTGGTGAAGTTGCTGGAAGATCGAAACTTAGACTGCTTTACTGTTACTTTGCTTTACGGCCGTTTCTCTGGGCTGAAAACAAGGCTGTACGTGAGGGTTCGTTTGAGTGACACAAATGATCGTGTTCACCCGGAAGATGAGAAAAATACAGATGGAATCTTTTAGCTGATTAGCCATTAAATGCCTCAGTTTTCTTTTTGTTTTTTTTTTCTTCCACACGCTCCCTCTTGTTTCTCTCCCTGCTTGTATGAACACTAGTGTGAGGAAAAGAGGAGAGGAAGAGCAGTCTGCTGTTGCAAACAGTGCCTTTGGAGTAATCTACAAATGCAGTCTTTAAAAATCCATGTAGCCTAATGTATAGATTTGTACTCTTGAGCATTGGTTTTAATTTAAATATGGTATATTTGTATTTAACGTGCAGCCCCCCCCTCAGTCAGTCGTCTGTGTTACACTCTGCTGTTGGTGGCTTTCAGGAAGAAGCCTCCATAAGCCTGTATGTGTCGTATGATTGTCTGTGTGGACCTGCGGGCTTGTCTCTTTTATTTGTGTGTTCTTTTGTCCCTGTTGATACGAAAACGTGCTACTGGGTCATGATAGCACAGACTATTGAGCAGCATGGATGGAAATTGGCTAAAAAACATTCAGTGATGTGACTCCTGGTTGATTTGATTTTGAATTTCTCAGGAAAGTCTGGAGTGAGTTGTTTGTGGGGGTCTTTGTGTGTGTCATTTTGACCAATACAGATAAAAAAAATTTGTTTCAAGTCTTTAATTATAGTGAATATCAGTGGATTTCATGTTTTTTTTTAAAATGTCTCGAGGTCTGAAAAGAAAATGTTTTCAACTAAAGCGCCACAAGGATAAAAGTTTGTAAGCCTGACACAAATTTCCCTCATAATGTGTTTCCATTCCAGGCTGAAAACAATCAAAACGTGTAGTTTGTGTATTAAGTTTTTATTAGAGTACATATTTAAAAACCTGTGAGATCTGGCCATCTTTGTGTGAAAAGGATGCACTGTAGTTGGTTCGTGACAAACATGCCGGGATAAGTTCAAGTGATTTAAAAAGCAATAAAAACATACTATACATTTGTTATGAAACATAAATACCTAAGTACTGTTTACGCTCAACAGGCAAAGCTTTGTGGTTACTTTTGCATGGTATGAATCTCTTTTTCTGTCGTGCTTCATCGTCTTTTAGTTAAACAGATTCTGAAATGCATAGAACCTTTGTATAGTAAGTTTTCACGGGATGAGCGCAATGCGTTCTTGATGTTTTAGTCATCGTTATAATAAAAGTTATTGTTATTTATATTTAAGGGATATTTAGATTTTAGATATGTTATCCTGCTTCTTAGAGTAGTAAACAAAATGTTTGGTCAGGGAAGTTTCTAGTTTTCAAGATTACTATAAAACAAATTCTATTATAACCTGCCACCAAATAAGATTGCACTGTTCTGTACTGCTGTACAGTATCTGGATTTATTTCTACTCATTTCAGTTTTTGCTTTTCTCAAGTAGAATTGTTTCTCCAACTCGTAGACCTTCGTCAGGCCTTCAGTTTGAGGAGAGATACCAAAGTGTTCCACGGACACCCTAAAGTTACTGGCTCTAAGATATCAGAACTTTTATCATCTCAGGAAGAAACCTACAAGAGGTGTAACAACGGGGCGTTAGCAGAAATATATGATTTCTCCTTATAACAGTGGTGAAACTAACCCATACACGTGCTATTTTTATTTTCTTAACTCTGTGCTGTGACTCTTGCTGTATTTATGTTTTAGACTTAATGTGATGGGTTTTTGTCGTTTGTCCTCGTGAACATGTCGGTGATTTTTAAATGTTTATGCCTTCTTAGGGCAAAGATCAAAGGCTGTTTCTTTTTTTAAGGAACATTATTTTTTTCTGTGGACAGTTTTTATTTGTTTTGCAGTTGTTGGACGTTTAATTCATGTTAAAGCTGACAGATTTTTTCTTTTTTTTTTAGGCGATTCGCATCCAAGTTATCCCCTCCCATCCCTCAGTGTGATATACGTTTAGGTTTAGCTTTAGACTGACTCACAGTATCCCAGATTCTTGCTAACGCTACCTTTGCTTCAGCTTCTTACTACTCACACTCATTAATTTTGCTTCTATTATTCCACATCAGGCACATTCCAAGTCATCAGTCTGCAGAAGTCATGCCTTCAGTTTTGTGTTTTGTAATCACACAAATAAAAGCTTTATGCATTTGAGGGATATGGATCGCATTTTTTTAGGAAGAAAAAGCTTTTTTTTTTTTTTTTTTAAGAATTCTTAATTAGTCTAGTTAGGCCTTTATCATAATAATATCATTTTGCACTAAGAATGGCATAATCGAGTTACTGTTCCCTTGTTGGTTATGATTGAGCATTGCAAGCTTGTGTTTATGATCTCTGATGGATAGCTCTGTGTATTCTTTAACCATCTTTCTCGTTTCTCCACCATTTGCATATTATATGTTATCAATGTTATCACTCAAATAATTTATTGCTAACAAAAAATGAAACAAAAAACATGCTACTGATTGTATGTATTTTTAAACAAAGCCTATTTTTTCTGTAAAAAAAAAGAAAAAAAAAGAAACTGTGTTCAGCACTTTTATTCTGGGTTGTGCTTTTGTTTTCTATATATTTATAATTTAGATCCAAATGTATATATTGTAAAATTTGTGCCTTTCGACTAATTCTTTAAAAAGGTTTTCTACTCATTTAAGGAAGGACTATATGAAAATGCAATCTTAACTTTGTAAACAAATAAAAACTTGAAGATTGCTGAAACTGAGCATCGTCTTTTTGTGGAAAACGGATTCTGTCCCGACTCTTGGAGGGTTTTTGTGGAAGAACAAGCATGTGACATCACTCCTCCTTTTTAAACCAGTAACATAAAGAAAAGAGTCTGAAGAGATGAAATAAGCCTGAAATATAAACTGAATCAACTTTAAACTCATGCACTGTGTGAATATGATCAGTATTTTCTGCAGAATTATGTTGAACTGAGCATCTTTAACGTTTAATGTTGTGGATGATTCATCAAACACACCCACAAGACTCAGACCTGCAAACCTCGTAACACCTGTGTAAAGGACTTTTAACAATATTTATTAAGTCAATAGATATTTACTGATAAGTAAGTATATAATTTAACCGTGTACATATACAAGAAGGCCTGCTTGTTCTTTGAGTATTTCAATTTTCTGCCACTTTATACTTATACTCTGCTTTGTTTTAGAATTAAATACTTTACTCGTCACTCCACTACATTTACCTGTCAGCTAATAAAGTTGCTGGCAAAATAAAAACCTAAAAAATCTTCAACAACAATCAAATTAATTAAAACAATGTGTTGTTCTAGAATAATCTAAGTGGAATTCAAGTAAATAGGATCAGATTCAATTGATGAAGATAGAAACATAAGTAATCATAAGCTTGTAATTTATATATTTTTTTAAATGTTCAGTGCTGTTTATTGATTTATTTTACTTTTGAGAGCATACTTTGATGCAAATGCTGATTAAAATTTCAAATGCACAAGTTTTACTTGTAAAAAACAGTTCCACCCGCTAGTATTGTTAGTTTTACTCATGTACAGTATCAGCAGGTCTAAGTGATGATTTCAACAACTCATCAAAAGTTGATGTTAAATTTCAGGTTTTTTTATGCTTTTTGAAAATTTCTTAATTTATGAAAATATTTGATATCATGAGTTCAATCTATAGGCCTTAAATAGTGGAGCAATACACAACTTAGGGATGTAAACTGAAATAATAAATACATTTTATACTTTTATAATATAGTTTAACGCCACTGTACTTCTTTTGTTTTCTAAAGCAGAAAAAGTCAAAACGAAAAGGTGGATTGTGACTTTGACTGTTACATAAAACAAGATAATAAACTTTACAAGGTCGATGATGTTCTTATCTCAACCAAAACTGGGAGGAGGATTTTATTTTATTTTATTTTGCTATCGGGACCAACTTCCGGTTGGTGACGCCGCACCCGCTCGATGACGTTGTGAAACTCACCTGTACGTCGAGCCGTCGACGCCACGCCTCCTCACCTGTACTTCAGGAAGATTTAGGAGAAAGTTTTGAAGCAAAGGGACACAGACAGCCGAGCAGCTGAGACTTTAAAGAGGATTTAAAGTTTTGATTTTTAAAAGTTGGAATAATCGACAAAGAGTGACGGGCACGCGCACAGCGGCGGCGAACAGGTAGGTGAGCGTTACTTCTGCCGAATAAGTAACTTCATTTACTCAGGTAAAAAAGCATGGCTGTCAGCCCGCATCATCAGGGGTTAGTGTCAGGAAAATAAGACAAAGAGGAAGAGAATTTAATCATTTAATATGAAATAATCTAAGAGAATAAATTATATTTCGGTGTTAATCTGACGCCATGACGCTTCTGAGCAAGTTTGGCTTTTAGCCACCGAACCAGCCTCGACGATTTACAGGCTTATAACTGGATATTTACCGAATAAAAGCTTCTATCTTGATGATTTATTCTTTTATCATGAGTTGGTTGTGATAGTTGGACATTTGTTATCATAGTTTGAGGTTTGAATTATGACATAAATTAATCTGTTGGTTACATAATTTAAGTATTATAGTGTTTAATGGATTCACTCAGTTGGCTTTATAGCATTGGTTGTGTTTGTAGTCAGTGTGTGTGTGTGTGTGTGTGTGTGGGACGTGGGGGTGTCGGTGCCTGTCGGCTGCAAACCCCTCTTTCCTCTTTCCTCTTCCCTCATCCTCACCTTACTGGTTCTGCCGCACAGGTGACAAGTTTCTACCTGCCTGTCAGAGTTTCACAATAGTTTCGGCTCTGCATTCCCGAACAGCTGCGTCTTCCTTCACTTTGACTGCAAACAAGGTCTGACTGAGGATGAGCCGGGGTCTTAACAGTATGGATGATGATGATGATGATGATGATGATGATGATGATGATGGAGGAGATGTTTCCAGATTTAAGTTTGGTCTCTAGTTGGACATCTGTGAATTGTTAGTTTGAATCCTTTTCCATGTTAAATGCTGAGTGAACTTTCATCTGCACGGTTTTAACCAAACTTCCCTGAAGACAGATGAGATTTTTGAGTGATGTGGATTAAATTAATTGACTGATTTGTTGCATAAAATCAAAAAATTACATATACCTTGTGACTGATCTGCAGCTTTGCTCACACTGCTCTAATACACCTGGTTACACTGAAAGGAATCAACGTGATAAAATCTCTCGATTCTTTATATAATCATATTTTAACATTTATTTAACAAAACTTTATTAACTGTCACACTGAAGTTGTGTGTTTAAAAGTGTAAATGCTCCATCACCCTTTACGAATGAGCCTGAGCTGTGTGAACGTGTTTGAATCGTCGTGCATCTGTTAACATATTAAACTTCACACTCCTGTTGGTTTAATGTTTAACTCCGCGCACAAAAGATCATTATACATGTTTCCCTTTTTCATCCATAAAGATCTTTATTTTAAATTATGTCAAATTGTCAAAGCAACTCAAAATGCTTCAGTCAGTGCTGCAGTTTTCCTGTGAGTGTGTGTGTTTTCCACAGGTGTGTGTGTTAGCGTCCAGGTAGCTGTAAAGTGGATCTTTGCAGCACTTGAACACTGTTGACAGAACACGCGGTGAGTAATCCCACCGTGTGGAAGCCGCAGAGTCCTGCTCGGTGTGATTACGTCCTCGTGTGGCTCAGCAAACCTCTGGAGTGTTTGTCTTTCAGATCTCCGTTCTTCCACAGAGGAGCTTTGCTGTTTCTCATTAACACAAACTGCTGTGAGTCCGTTCAAGGCTTCACGTCGGCCTCAGCTGTTAATTTTTATTAGAGCAGCTTGTTTGAATGATGCATTGTTGAAGAATTCCAGTCATGTGTCGGACTGAAGAAAGGCCTCAGTGAAGCTTTACGTTCAGCTCCTGACCGACAAATGATGTCAAGAAAATAACTTCAGGATAAAATAAAACATAAATGAAAACAAAGACCTGATAAAACAGTTTGAGGTCAAAGAAATGAAACTACAGAGGAAACAAACTGGACAAACTACAGATTTACTATTTAAGAAAATCCTTCCTGCAGGTTTTGGGAGGTGATATAACAGAAGGTGCTGAGTTTGCAAACCTGAGCTCTTCAGGCTGGAAATCCCCCAACTTTTGGACTCTTTTATGATCACTTCCTCCTGCTGGAACCATCAGGAGGGTCTTACCTGAGGAGTGCAGGTGTAATGTCATAATTAAAGCTTAAAATGAATCGTTTGCCCAACAGGAAGCCTGTGCAGCTCTGCAAAGGTTGGAGTCATTTAGTCTCATAGAGTTTATCAGAAGTGAAGTGAGGTGCTCAAACACTCAGGGGATGAGTTGGTGGTTTGCATGTGGGTGAGGCAGCAGGAGCGGCTGTGAGAATGAAACAGTCTGCAGGGTGACGGCTGCTGTTCAGAGTTCACTGCTGACACATGAATGGAGGTTGTTTACCTGCTCGAGGCGACACACCTTCGCTGAGTGTTTGTTTTAGTAACAGCAGCGGTTGCCGACCTTTCTCTCTTTCCTTCAGGCCTATTAATAATTTAGCGCCGGTGACACGGCTGACCGGAGAACAGCTGTTCGACCCGACTGAACCCACGCCGACGTTATCGACTCTTTTAGGCAGCAAACACTTATTTCCAATCCTACAAATCAGTTTAATCCAGACGCCGATCTGTGTTTAAAGCTCTCTGGCTCAGGATTTGATAAGTTGTTTGATATCATTATCACCTGCTGCTCATTCAGATAAAACATAATTATGTAAGAGTGGCAAGCAGGACTCTGATGATCAGAGTCAGACAGAGAAACAGGGTCATGTGACTTGTGTGAAGCCGTGACGTGCAGATGCCATCAAAGCCGTGTGTTGCCACAGTGAAACTTCTTGATCCTGAAACAGCTCAGAGCCTGAAGAGAAGCTCGGCAGACTTTTCCCAGAGCGAGCAGACCTGGAGCGAAGCAAACAGCCCGTCAATTATTAACAGCCCAGCGCTCTCATTCCCCCGCCGTAACCATGGCACCCTGCAGACTGAAACTGAGCCAGCAGCCTGGGACCTGCTGCCACCGCCGCTGCTGCTGCCGTGTGGGAAACACTGCGAGTTAACCAACACACACACACACACACACACACAGCGCTGACAGCAGGAGCGAGTGGACTTTATTTGACTTTATGAGGGAAAAATGCAGATTGTTGCTGTGCAGAGACGGACGCACATTTGCCTGTTTGGAGCAGAGGAATGTCAGCGTGCTGCCGGTTTTTATTGATAGATGTTTAGTTGGACACTTCAGGCTGTGGCCTCTTTCTGTGGATCATCTGTCTTTTTGTGGGGGGGGACTTTGAGGTCCGTTTCAGTGAAGAAGTGCGACTGAGATACGGATTCTGATCATCTCCTGCCCTGCAACAACTCATTTATAACTTTATTTTTGCATCTTTAAGGGACTGAGTTTATTTCTAACAGCATATCGTCATGAATCTGACACAGCGGATGAAACTCTTGAAGCACTTCGGCTCTTTGCCCCCAGAGCCCCCCCCACCACTGCTGGTGGTGCCTGTAAGTGTTTGGATTGCAACCATCCTGTATTCAGACTCTGTTTTATTCCAGTGCATGTTTGTGCATCTCAGTTTATTCGTTTGCTCAGATTAGCTTGCAGTTATTTGACGTATTATAGCAGGAAATTTGCATAAAGTTTTGCATAAGACACGATGAAGTTTGCATTGTAAACTCAGTATATTGTCATCTGGGACGCAGAAAACTTTGAACTTTGCTTTTTAACTTGTATTTCTTTGTTTCCAGTCTTGAATTTCCAAAATCAATTTCTTTTTATCATCTGGATTTTGTTAATATTGATCATTTCAGACTGATTCAGAACTGCAAAGCTCTCTGATTACAACATCCATCACATTTAAGAAGCTTCACTCCTCATTTGTGTGTGTGTGTGTGTGTGTGTGTGTGGAGGTTTGTGTGAGGCGGTGCAGCTCCACCCTTAATCCACATTTATTGACGGGCACTAGAGAGGGACTGTGAAAGTGGGCAAAGGCTGGCTGGGGGAGGAGTGCTCCAGGTGAGGCCTCTCCTAGATGTTTTTCTTTTTTTAAATTGGTTTCTCTCCCTGCTGAGGGGAAACACGGCGGCCGATCACGTTACCAATAATTTCAGACGGGGGATCAGGTTTCCTTTAACCCAGCAGAGCTGATTGGCGTCGGATGACTGTGGGATCTGTGATTGTTTTTTCTTTTTGCGTTGCCACATGGAACATAAAGAGCTGGCTGTTCGCTGAGCGCCGCAGGCCGCAGGTGTTGTGTTCAGCTTAGAGATCCCAGCGGGAAATGGAAGTTAGGTTCAAAGACCAAGTGGTAAGTTGAGGAGGAGGAACGTGAAGCAGTAAGGCTCTAATAGCATACAACAGCCTGAAAGTGTCTTAAACATGTCTGTTAGAAATGATCAAATGATCGTATTATTAGCAATATGTTAAAGCCACCTGATGAAGAGTTCTTGGAGCTGGAAAGGTGGAAACTTCAAGTGCAGCTTGTGTCTTTAAACGCCCAATTAGACAATAAATCATCACCTTCTTGTGTGTTTTTTAAAGCTTTTTGGCCAAATTAAACCTGATAAACATCTGATTTGTACAGGAGGTTTTGGAGTAAGAGTCTGATTTATTGAAACATTCGTTTGTGACAGAGATTATTCCTCCTTCATTTAAAAAAAAAAAAAAAAATGGCTGGTTTGTTTTTAGAAATGTCGTCTGTTTTCAGGAATTTTCCTGGACGGAGGACTGATAACGTGACGCTTTGCATGTTTTCTCTGTGTGGCTTCAGTGGTGGTTCGGTTTTAAGCACATGGTGATTTTCCAGTTTTCTGTTTAACATTTACAGCCGGAGTTAGAGGTTAACAGTCTGCTGTGATTCGCCGCTGACCTTTTGAATATCCGTCCGCTCAGCGCTCATGAACTCATGTGTTGGAACAGTTTCTCTGACCGCCATGTTAGCTCGTCGCTGTCATTTACTCTGATACTTCCGCTTTATTTTGTTGTGACTAATTGCAAATCAAACAGAAAGTGATGCCTTCAGGTTCCCCCATTTGTTTAAGTTAAAATTATAGCTGGAAATGCATTCAGAGGGATCCACAGGCAGCTTTTATCTGAGCAATCAGTTCAGTGGCTGAGTTTTTTCACCCCCTGTTTTATGATTAACTAGTTCAAACAAATGGCCTCCTGTTCACCGGTCACACACTGTACACCTGTACGCTCCCGCTCACCTCCACCTGCGAGTTTGAGATTTTTGTGGTGATTAAATGTAAGATTGCTGCTCCTTAGTGATAAGCGTTTTCTCGTTGGGTCAATATTAACTTATTGCAAAAGAAACACCTGCAGGATCAGTGAATATGTGTTGTATTTTTAGATGCGTTTGGACGTGACAGGAAATGGGAAACTCGGCTGATGTTTAAGCTCCATAAAGTTGCAAATGTAGTCTGAATGTCAACAGCTGAACACTGATAATATATTGAGTTTTTGAAGTTTCACAGGTCGTTTGTGAACTCAGGTGCTGCTTGGAATAAACAGGTTTGAGTTTCCAATAAATAAACTACGTGCTACTGGATCAATACACAGACAAGTGTGCTCACTTAAAGTGCCTGAGGCCAAAACCGAACAACCCGACTCAGTGCCAAGTTTTATCAAAACTTACTCAGTCAGATGATGCCTGCATTCAGTCCTGCTGTGCCCAGAAAAGAGGTGTTTTCACAGTTTTGCTTGCAGCCTGTTTGCATCACCTCCCATGTTCTTCATGTTAACTTAATGCATCATGGACCCACAACTGCAGCCGCAGCAGCCACAGCAGCCGCAGCAGCAGCAACGCACACAGTCTGTGATGTGACAGAGTCGAGCATATTAACGGAGATAAAACTCATTTTTTTGTGTAAAATTTATCTGGATTTGGAGGAGCAGAGGTGGCTTCATATGCACCTTCATTTCCATGATCAGACTGAATGAAGTGGAAGAATTTTTAGTATTAGTATCAATTTAATGGAACTGGTATTGATACAGGTTGTTAATTTTATTTTATTTTAGTTTATTTTAGTTTGTTATAGTTTATTATAGTTTATTATAGTTAAGTTTAGTTAGTTTAGTTAGTTTAGTGTAGTTTTTGCTCAGCCCAAGTGGCCTCCATCTTTGAGCAAACTGCAGGTCGTGTTAATCACTCAGTGACAAACGTCTTTGTGTCTCGACTCGAGTAGCTGGCTTTACTCGTTTCTTGTCGCTCTGTGAAGTGGAGTTCATGGTCGCTGGCCAGCTTCTTCTGTTGTTTTCATTGGTTTGGTTCAGAAAGTGGCCCATATGTGGAAAATAATGAACACGAGAGAAATTCTGTCAAGTTAGTGAAGAAGGAAAATGTCTGGTTTTGTTTGTTAATCAGTTTTTTTGGTTAAAAGAACATTTGTTTGGACAGTGATGCAAAAAAATGGGCTCAAGATGGGTAAAGGAGTAAAGAGGGAGGTTTGTGTAACAGTGGGAGGGTTTACAACGCAGTCATGACGTCTTTTCTTCACTGGTTTCATCCACTTTAGTTGTAAAAAGTCTCAGCGTTAACGACTCTCAGGAGACGGCAAAGATGAACAACACAGAGGTTCAAAACTCTGACATTTAGCAGCAAATCCACTCTGTTAAAACTCCTTAAAACAAAGTCAAACAACTACGACGGTCGACGTGTTTTAATCCAAATAAGCTTTTGGTTTTTAAAATGTGGACGGAGAACTTGACTGTTCAGAAATGTTGCGTCACCAAACTTCAGGGCTGAGCGACTGTGACTGTTTACTCAGAGTCAAACATCCAAATGTTTTGTGCACAAAAACATCTAATAAAGACGAGAACGGCTGCAGCTGACAGTTAATCACCTTATTGATCAA
Source organism: Acanthurus leucopareius (assembly GCA_029814765.1). Taxonomy (NCBI): domain Eukaryota; kingdom Metazoa; phylum Chordata; class Actinopteri; order Acanthuriformes; family Acanthuridae; genus Acanthurus; species Acanthurus leucopareius. Next base: position 5,927,097 of record JAQMCX010000046.1, read on the forward strand.
CCCAACAGTCACTTTCTTGATTAATCTGATCAGGAGTAAAGCGGAGTAACAAAAAAAAAGACTCAGGTGTTACAAGTTGTCAACATAGCAGACGCTTACGCTTGTGTAAGCACACGCACGCACACACACACACACACACACACACACTCGTATACATTTTAACAACTTATTTACGTCTCCATAAAAGAGCAGAACAGGCTCGTAAATATCAGGTGCAGTAAAGTGCATTTATAGGATCATAGTCCAGCGGTGTAGCTGTAGATATACATCAGTTCTCAGGGGTTTAAGTAGCAGCGTCTCCGTCATACGAACAGACACACACACACGCTCACACACACACACAGAGGAGGTAGCCCCTCCCCCATACCGGTCAGGCAGGATTTAGACAGGTGAGTGCATGCTGGGATCAGTTTGAGTCGCACACACACTCTTCCTGCTCGGCTCGGGCTCGACCGTCCCTCCTGTAATGACCTGGTTTATGTGTCAGGATTAAATATTTATGATTTCATACTCAACGTTAAAGACGTCTTTGCAGAATTAATTCCCATCATTACTACTTGTTTGTTTTCTTTCCAGAAACCAGGCATGGAGGAGCTGACAATATGGGAGCAACACACAATAACACTGAACAAAGTAAGTGGATGTTTGTCAGGTAAACAAACATGTTGTTTACTTGGAAAGAAAGAAAGAAATGCTTTGCAGACGTGACGCTGTTGGGGGTTCTTGTGAAGGCATTCATGTGTTTTCCAGTTCCACATTTTAACAAAATTCCCCTGAAACTCACAAAAAAACAGAGTAACTCTGAAGTGCAGTCGTGTTCATCTGTTGGTGCATCAGTGCTGTTTGTTCCGTGTTCAGCGGCTGCAAAGATACAGAAGTGAGAGTCGAGCCTCGACGTCTGTGGCACACAGGGAGAGGCGCTTTCAGTATTGTTTCCACGGTTATTGTTTAAAAAAAAACAGCTTGTGGGGGCTGAGCTGGACCGAGCCTCACACCTCTCAGTTTCACAAACTCCAGCAGGAATTCACAGCGACACACCCAGCTGCTCCCCACAGCTCCGGCTCGCTGTTCGCCGTCCCGTCAGACTGAGCGCCGCTGGAATGTGCTCTCGTTATCTCTGAGCTGCATCTCCCACGCATGCTCAAACCCTGACCCGACTACGTTCCTGCATTCCTTCTCCTCATTCATCTCATTCCTTTGTGCACTTAATGTCAGTCTGAAAGCCTTTTCCTCTCATCATGACAGGACTCCAAACTGGGGTTTGGCTTCGCCTTATCAGGAGGGAAGGACAGTGCGCACCCCGACGGCGGGGACGCCTCTGTGATGGTGTCGGACGTGCTGCCCAACGGACCAGCCATGGGGAGGCTGTTGTAAGTTGACCCCCGCCGCTCTGATGTGACCGTAAACATAAAGACACCAGGGCTGCTCCATTATATCATAATCATGATTATTTGACATCATTTCCCACTGATTTTGGAAACATTGTGCAGTTATTCACCTTCAAAAAGTTAATTTTTTATAATTATAATATAATAAAATGTTCACTAACTTGTGTTTGTCTGATTATCTGCAGCACAAAAGACCAAATCGTCATGGTCAATGGAGTGTCTATGGAGAACGTCCACTCTAATTACACGATTCAGACCCTCAAGTCATGTGGAAAAACTGCAAACATAGTAAGTGTGGTGGAGGAGGAAAAGTTTAAATGTCTGCAGCATGTGATGAAGACCCGGTTGTGTCTCTAAACCTCCGGCTATCTCCGTCTTCCCTCCCTCCAGACAGTGAAACGTCCTCGCAAGATCCAGATCCCAGCGACCTCCAGGCCGACCCGGGCAGCCTCACATTCCAACCTGCTGGACCAGGACCCCCCCAGACGAACGCGGCGCTACTCCGACGGCAGCGACAACCGAGACTACCGTTCTCGCGCTCGCAGCAACTCGCCTGACCGCAACGGATATGGAAACACCCTGCCGCTGATGTCAACAGGGTACAAAAGGCTGCCGGCTCAAAACGTCGCAGAAAAACCCATCAGAACCACACTGATCAAGAAGAAGAACACAGATGGTGAGACGTCAGGAAGAAGGTTTGTTTGCTCTGAAGCACTAATGAGGAAATCACTGAAACCCTCTTGTTTTCCTCTTTTTTTCCAGAGTACGGATTAAAGCTGGGCAGTCAGATCTTCATCAAGCACATGACAGAAACCGGCCTGGCTGCGAAGGAAGGATCTCTGCAGGAGGGAGACCTCATCCTCAAGGTGAACATTAAGAGTTGCACAATTAATTCAAAACCAGATCAACACCTGCGAATGAGCGTCTCAGGTCTCTGTTTATTTCTCTCCGTGTTAAATGATTTGTCTCCTTCGATCAGATCAACGGCATGACGACGGAGAACCTCTCCCTGCTGGAGACCAAGCACCTGGTGGAGAAGAGCAGAGGCAAACTGACCATGACCGTCCTCAGAGATGAGCGCAAGTTCCTGGTCAGCATCCCAGAGGTGGAGGACAGCGCCCCCAACAGCGAGGACGACCGCCGCCGCCAAGACAGCAGCTCTGAACTGGAGGGTGAGTGACGGAGGCGAAGGGTGGAGGGAGGAGGGAGGATCGATTAAAGGTGAAAGTGAAAGTACCTCTGAGCTGCAGTGTAAGAGAGAAGAAATGTAGAAACTGTTGATGAAGGATTTCCTCACTAATTGAGTTGTTTTTCTGTTTCCCATCAGACATTTCAGACATCGACGAGGACGTCCCGCCTCACAGAACGTCTCGCCAACCTGCCAGAGAGAGACGGACACGCAGGTACATGTAGCATCAATGCTAATCAGAATCATCAATCATCAATCAACAGAAGTGATTCAGTCTGATTTTCTCCTGTTTTTAGAATAAAGGCACCAAAAACTCCTGTACTTTTATTTTTTCATCCAGAACCAGAGCTGAGCCTCCTCCAGCCAAGTCCAGGGATTCTTCCCCAGTGCGCTCCACCTTATCTCGGCCTCCTGCGAGAAACTACGCCCCTCGCAGAGGTTGGTCACTGTATTAAATCAAACTCTAACTTCACACTGATTTACATTATATATATAATGTCTCTGTAGCTTCTGATCTTTGCATCAAGAATAAGATACCAAAAATTGAAAATAACAATGCATTATTATTCCATTATTGTTCCTGCAGCTCCGTCTGAGTCGGAGTCGGACCGCAGCGCTTCTCCTCCCCCTCCGATCAGGAGACACAGTCCGGATGTGAGGGATCACTCCAGCAAATACAAGTCAGTTCACTCTCATTATTGTTAAAAATCTCATGATAAAGAATGTTCCAAATACACATCGCAGTTATTTTCATATAATAATCAACAGTTAGGATTTTTTTAAAATTATTTTTCCCTACAATTTTATGACCGGGGTTTTTTTATTTTATCACTTTGCAACCTTGCAAAAGTTGTATTTTAACTAGAGATCTGTGTCGGTCCCATGACTGACGAGTATAAAACTCTTTCAACCAAAACACAAATCTGACTCTTCTTCTGTCCTGCAAACCAGAAATCTGATGCTAAAAAAACGGCAGATCATTTTTTTCTTGGTGTGAACTTGAATTTGAATCTCAGAGTAATCCGTTCAGCTGTGGATTCAATTTAATTGATTGAGTTTCGTGTTGGTTCAAGTCTGACTCATCAGTTGGAGTTATTATCATTTCTTTCATTCCTCTGATTTTCTCTCAACCGATACTTTCTCAAGTCTCCGTCATGCACTCACATTCATGTCAAATCCAAATCAGGTTCTTCTTACGGTAATCCCGTAACAACTCCTGGGTGTTTCTTAATCCTTTGACTCAGCAGGGATCTTGGTTTCATGTTTACAGAACAATAAAAAAAGTGCACGAAACAAAAAGACAGATTAAGGAGTGAACTTTTCATTTGTTCTCTCTCCAGAACTCTCTCTGGTGTGTCCACCCTCCCCAATCCTCGCTCCTCTCCTATCGTCCCCAACTGGTCCACGTCTCGCCCGACCTCCTCGGCTTCGCGGCCTCGTAAACCGGTGTCCGAGTCCGACTCCGACCGCAGCGGTTCTCCACCGCCGCGCAGGGACAGCCCTCGCCTGGACAGCAGATACAAGTGAGGAGAACTTGATTCAGGTCCAAATCCAGGAGAACCGAAGGTCTTTTATCACGTTTATTAACGGTCTTTCCTCACACCTCCCCTCCCCCACAGAGTTCTGCCCGACCTGCCCCACACAGGGCTGAGATCCTCCCCGATCACCGTTCGCCCGGAGCCACCGCGGAGGGTCAACTCTCCCATCAGAGTCCCTCCCCCAGGTCAGTACACACACACAAACACACACACACACACACACAGTAAGACAGTCAAACCCTCACATGATGGCACACATCCCGGACTTTGTCTCACACCTCTGTAGTGATGTTTGCTTAATCTTTGAACGTTTGCTGCTGAACAAGTATCAGCAGTCAGGAGCTGAATCCAAAGCAAACATGGAAGAGTCTCTGCAGCTTTTTTCTGCAGGACTCTGAGGAAACATCCACGTCTGAAAACACTCAGCTTCAGCTTCGTTTAGGCCGGAGGTCCACGCACTCGGACTTTTTAGGACCCCCTAAATTACGCCCTTCCATAGTTTCATATACATAAGCTATGCCACCCCTTTCTGAAAGAAGACAAACAGGTTGTGCATCTATGAGCCTTAAAAAAAAAAGAAATTAACTCAACATAGACAACAAAATACAGGCATTTTTTCTCAACATCCGTCCAACCAAAGAAATGTTCGCTGTTCTGTCTCCGTTATCTTCTATGCATCAAGACTACTTCCTGTTTACACCAGCTCACACATGCCCAGTGTGCGTCAGCGGTCATGTCATTTGTGTTTATAAGGAGGTTCTTTCTGAAATGGTGCTAAAATGCTCAAAAGAGACGAGCATTTTAGCACTCTAGCACTTTTTTTAAATGGTATTTTATTTTTAAAATGCCATTTAAGAAAGAAAATGTGTCTTAAATGTCTCGTAATTAATTTAAGATACATGTTTCACCTTAAAGAGGCATTGAAGGCATCAGTTCAAAACTGTGTCAGATGCTAAAAAACAGTCCAATGTGGAGAATATTACAAAAATTTAAATACTTTTCATTTGATGATGCAGCACAGCTGAAATCAATATATTAATATATTAATATTTTAATATGTCGCATTTTACGATGTTTTTTTTCTCTCGTTCTCAGATTCTGACTCCGAGTCCGACGGCGGCATGAGGCCTCCCCAGAGGCAGAGCACCACCTACAGTCAGGACTCGCTCAGCAGATACAGGTACAGATGAAGGTCCATCCAACCCCAACCTGCAACCCCACCCCCCAACCCCCACCCTGAAACCCAACAGGATGTCACGGACTGGGACTCTGAGCCGACCGTCCGACCGTCCGACCCTCCTCCGTTATTAACATTTAGCAAATCACATGTTTTTATTTACCTTTTAAAACTAGAATGACCCCGTGTCTTGTGATTTTTATTTTATTTTTAATTCATTTGCTCATTTTGTGCCTTCAGTCTCATTTTATGGCTTTGATTTTTGCTTAATGTGTGTTTTCGACTGTGTAGCAAGTGTTTGTGTTTGTGGTGACATGTTGTTAACCAATGAAATAAAAGTGACTTTCACCGAACGTGACGCTCTCTTGTATGTGGCTAAGTGTTGATCAAACAGAGGACACTTATCACTTTAGCAACAATATTCCAATCAAACATCGGCAGAAAATAGTTCTGTGATTTTTTAATTGATCAGTTCTTGAAAATCTGCATGTTTCACTCAGCATGTTGAAAAAAATTGATAGCAAACATTAACAAACACCAAACAAGACGGATCATTTTTGATCAGTCACAAAGCAGTTAACCATGAGAGAGCGAGCTTCCCTCAGACACGCTAAGGTGAATATTTACCTTTTTAGTCTCACCAATCAATAATAATCACATATTAGCCACGGTGCCCCCCCTCTCCAAACGTAACTGAGATTTTGTTGTCTTCCTCCTCCCTCACTCCCGCCTCCCTCTCTTCTCTTGCAGGGTCCTTCCAGATGTTGCTGTGGAGCCGCCGAAATGGAGCATCAATCCCAGCAATCCAGTACAGACAGGTGTGTTTGTGTGTGTGTGTGTGTGTGTGTGTGTGTGTGTGTATAGGAGAGTTTCGGTTGAAGTGTGTGTGTTTGTTTTGTGATAGTGAGCATTGTGTGTTATCATAGGTGCAGAATCTGTGACGTACTTTAAAGTCTTTTATTCTTCATGTTATTCTTCATTTTAACTTAAATATATAAGAAATTCTACATTTTTTATTAATAATATTAGACATAAATATGATAATCTATAATTTTGTTGCTAGTGATCAATGAATGTCTGGCTGGATCCATTTAAAATGATGTGCTGATGTTTGAAACTGTGCTTTACCTTATTTATTGATCCCCACAGCTCATTCAGACTCTGAATCTGAGGCTAGTTATGCTACCCCCCCTCGCCGGGACTCTTCAGACAGCACGAACTCCAACAAAGCTGATCACAGACGCAGGTGAGACACACACACACACACACACAAACACACACAAACACACACACACACACACACACACACACCCTAATGTGTTCAGTCATAAACTGACTTCCTGCAACAACTCAGGTGTCTGTTGCCAAGTTATTAGCATTCGACCAACTACCTGTTTAGCATTAGGTGCTGAAAAAGACTTTACTTTATATTGTTAAGTGTCATAATTTGGTACTTTCACGTATTTAGGATCTTTAAACCAGAAACCAGACTCTTAACTTACCTAAACTACCAACATTTAACCTCAACCAGCACTGTTTACGGTAAAGAGGCAGTTTATTGACAGTAACCTGAGCAGGTGTTTAATCAGAATAAGAGCAGATCATGTTACATGCTCACATGTAGATACATTTTTTATTGAGAGTGAACTGAAAATTATTACCTGAGTTGTTTTCTTTATTTATTTTTATTTATTATTTTTACTAGTGGTGGGACTCGATTAAAAAAATTAATCTAATTAATTAGAGGCTTCATCATTAATTAATCTCAATTAATCGCATATCAATATTTGACACGAGAAGCAACATTTTTTGTCATTTTGTTGTCTGTGCT
>JAQMCX010000046.1:5941099-5954562 GCA_029814765.1 Acanthurus leucopareius
ATAAGTACAAAATAAGAACAAGAAATTGTACAATATTTACAAGGGTGATGGTATGAAGTGGTAATATTCAGTTGCACCGATGAAATTGGAATAATATACATGGGTATTGCACGTAAATGAAATTATTAGTACACATGAAATACTACTAATAATAATATTATAGATATTTATATTTAGATTATTTAGATTATTTATATATTTGTTCAACAAAACAGATTCTGACCGACATTTTTATTGATTCCCCTGATCTGATGTTCATATTTAAGATTGTTTCATATCTCTGATGCAGACATGGTTCCTCGTGGTGGAGGAGACAGCGGCTCCACAGTCATTAAGCTGGACACTGTGAGGAGAATAGCAGAGAAGGTGAGCAATTAAAGACCAATTAAATAATAAATTCGATCACTTTAACAACATGAATCTCATTTTTCCTAAAGTCTTGCGCACTCCCCTCACACCCTTTATTTGTTGCTCTCTTTTTCCAGGACAAGCACCCCCTTCTGGACATCACTCCCACAGCAGTGGAAAGGCTGAACTACATCCAGTACCACCCGATGGTCCTGTTTTTGGACCCTCGCAGCCGCAAGGACGTCAAGGCCATGAGGCAGAAGTACAACCCCAACTCCACCAAGAGCTCCAGACGCCTTTACGCACAGGCGCTCAAGCTGAGGAAGCACTGCAGCCACCTGTTCTCAGGTAACGTCACATGACCACAGTCTGTCCCTGCAGTATTTTATAGTTGAAAAACAGCTTTTCTTCATCAGTCTAATTATTCCTTCTTTACTCTGTGTGTTTCATCTCACCTTTACCTGCAGCGCAAATCGATCTGCAGCCGAGTTCCCATGTTTGGTACGAGACGCTAAAGGATAAGATTCGCCACCAACAGTCCAAACCGGTCTGGGTGTCTGAAGTGACGGTACGAATCACAGCTTCCCCTGACACACACACACACATTTTCAAAAGATGAGGCATCTGTGTCTTCTTCATTTTTTCTGTCAGGTAGCAAACTTAGAGCTAACATGTCTGTATTTCCTGTGCAGTTGGAGAGCGGTGGAGAACAGGACTTGGATGCTCTGGACCAGACCCAGTCAGACTACCTTAGTGCTGCCAGTGATCTGGAGGACACTGACGGAGAGGCCTTCACTGACGGCGAAGCCTACACGGACAACGAGGACCTGGAGGAGGCTTATCCTGGTCAGAACGTACCCAACCCCTCCAGGAGCTCCAGGGTGGCTGGAGCCGCTTTAGCCCGCTCATCTGAGCCCGCGTCCGGGCACCGCAGCTCGACCTCTGACACTGAGCCTTACGCCGACACGTACTCTCTCCGAGAAATCCCACCGCTGCTGCATGTACCTGAGCCCAGAGCCCCCCGCCAGCAGGATTACAGCCCACCTCACAGCCCCGCTGAGGAGGAGGAACCTTCCCAACGCAGCTTCACAGACTCAGACTTCAGCGCTCTCGATGTAATTGCACCCACAACTCCATCAGACGGACCTCCGGACTTCATAGCCCCCGACCCCTCTGTTGGGTACTCTGTGGACGAGCCTTCGCACACTGAGGCGGAGGCGGAGCCTGAGAGCCCACAACAAGCCAGCCTGTCACTTATTGAGCAGAAATTACAACAGGTAAAAAAACTGTGCTATCATTTAAAATATCTGTGTTTTAAATAACTGAATCTACTTATTTTTTACCATTTTAACAATCAGATCATCATTTAAGTCTTTTTTTATTTAAATGTCAGACAGTTTCAGGTTTTAGCTCTTAAAATGTTCATATTTGCTATTTTTCCAAGTTTTTATAAACCACTTTACCAGCAATTTGCACTTTGGGAAACTGTGATTTCCCTTTTTGGCAGTTTTTTGCTATTTTATCACAAAAAAAAAAATTTATTGCATGAGAAAAAAAATGACGGTTTAATTGATGTGCAAAATAATAGCTAGCTTCAGCCCCAGTGCACATTATGTCACAGCAGCTATACTGTGTATTATAAATGCTGGTGAAAAAACTTTTAAAGTTGTAAGAGTTGGCTAACAAATGGTCATTTTTTAATACAAAAAGCAAAATATATTTTTTTTTAGATATGTTAGTGATGCATATACATGTGATTTGTAGTAAATGGCCTTAAAAACCCAGAAACACCAGCACACTCGAGTCTTGAGACCAGTAACACACGTTCATTTAGTTCAAATCCATGTTTTTTATTGTCAGAAATCATGAGAAAGGGAAATGTTGAGAAGTTCTCATTTGGTTTTCTCTTGCAGGCACGAGCTGCAGCGCCGCAGCCACAAGCACAAGCTGAGGAAAGAAAAGGCCCTCAGTTCATCGTGTAAGTGATGTTCTGCTGTTTTCGGGTCTCAGATTTAAATCAGAACCGGAGGACTTGTGTTAATCTTGACTCTTGTGTCCTGACAGGCTGGCACACCATCACCAAGCAGTCCAGTTCAGACGCACACAGATCCGAGGCAGCGACAGCTCCGACGACGACGACGACGAGGAGGTGGATGATATCGAATGGGGTCCTGCAACAGAACTGTAGAGTTTGCATCAAGAATTAGAGGCGGAGTCTGCTGATCGAATAAGGACATTTCACTCCTCCAAGAAACTCTTCAGTCTTGGAGCATTTTTGATATTTCTGTTCCTGCAAAAGCACAGTTCTGTCAGGAAACGTTTGACAGCGAGAGCCTTGCTCAGGTGTTGGATATTAGATATTTAAGATTTCTACAACCTTTTAATAGAGAACTAAAAGTTTAAACAGGTTCTTATGTGAATGTTTGGATCAAAGTGCCTGATTTTCTGTCCAGATTTCTTATTTAAACCTCAATCAGTCGTCCTTTGTTTCTGCTGCTGTCTGTGACACATAAAAACAAATTCTAGTTTTATTAATAATTATACGAAATGAGTCTTTTCTCATGGAAATGTGTTCAAATGTGTATTAAATGTGTGGATGTCTATTTTTTTTCTACATTAAACTGTTTCTTAATTTTAAACGTGAGTTTGTTGAATCATTCAAATTCTGATTAACAGATATTAACAATTAATGTAAAAAGTGACCTTTGAGCTCAGGCTGTAAACCAGCTGGAGGAAATTCAGCTCTGGTTCATGCTGCAGTTTTTCTGCTGAATTATAAATTAGTTTGACTGACATGCAAAGACATTTTTACCTTCTGGTGTTGTAAAGGAGCTCTAGTTTTCAAACCTTTAAATATAACATGTTGATGTGCTCACATTGTGCATATTTTGAAAATAGAGCATAATCATATTATCATAAATTTACACTAAAAGTGGGGGTCAAGAGGTCTCCAAGAGACTCCATTCACGTTAAACTCCTGTCAAGTTTACAGTTTTTTTCCTGTTATTTAATCTCATCACACTTCATTTGGGGGTTTTCCTCTCTGGTGGTCAGAGGTGATAAAAGTGTAAAAACCAGCTCTCCACATCTCAGTGTCACGTTAGAATATAATTAATTTAAACATGCTGTAAAGATCTAAGTAATTAAAAATATTGATTTATTTTGAAAACACTTTATAGCTTCATTTTGAAAGCCTCTCATTTAAATTCAAGCGTCACTCATCTTATACTCAAGTTTTTTCTGTCTTTGATTGCTTTTCCTTTTTCTGACGCTGCGCAGCTTCACAGGTGATTAATCGGCCTGACTTTTCTTAAAAAGGACTCAAACTAAACTAAAACCACTGAAATTAATGTAATTTAGTTTTTCCACTTTTAGTTTTTCTACGTTAATCGCTTAAATGCTTTTATTTTTATATTTAACATGTATTAGACAATAACTTCAGTTCAGTTATCTACATACACAGCTGTTCATCTTTACGGCCTATTTCATAAACAGCATCAAACATTTTAGGCTCGGCGCGCGCAGGGTGTGATGTTTTTTGATGGTTAACTTCCTCCAAAATAAAGTTAAACTGACGCAGTTTGGACGTTTTTGCGCTGTTTGATGATCATTTCGAGATTTTAATTTGGTTTGTGCAGCAGGTGCACGCGGAGGCGGAAGGTTACCATGAAAAGCTTCACGTCACATGTTGGAAAAAGCACGTGCGTCAGGATGAGCTGATGGTCGCTGTGGATGAAAACCAGGTTTCAGTTTGATGCCGCGCGTCAAGACGCGTCTCACCCTCATTTTAAGTCAGTTTGGATCAGAGGGGAAGTTCAAGTTGTCAGAAAAGTTACTTTAATTGTAATTTTTGTCCCCAAAACTTTGTGAGTAAGTTGCGTGTCACCCGCGTGTCCCCCCTCCTCCTCCTCCGCGTGAGGAAACTGAGCGTACGCGCAGAGCGGATGCCGGGAGCGCACGCACAGTTTGCGGTGAGCTGTCTGTCTCTCTGTCAGTGAGCCTGCGCGGCTCGATGTGCGACAGCAGGAGGAGGAAGACAGACAGACAGTTACCGTGGCTGAAGGTCGGCCTCGATGGCACGGAGATCCCGCTGAGCGCGAGCCGCAGAGCAACCAAGTGGCGAGTCGGGGGGTGGGTGGGGGGGCTGTACGTGAAACTCAAAGAGGTCGGGATGGACGGCAAAGGCACCCTGAAGATGTTCAGCAGGAAGAAACGGGAACTGATCAAGACGCCATCCATCTCGAAGAAGAGCCGAGCAGGAAGCCCCGGGCCGCAGAGCAGCGCGCAGTCTGTGAGTGCGCATCACTTCTGGTTTCTCTGTGTGTGTGTGAGTGAGTGTGTGTTTGGTGTCAGATGACCTTCAACCGGGCTGCAGAGAGGGCTCCGGACAAGGGGGGATTGTTGGATGAGCTTGTGTTTGACTCTGAGGGGGGTGGGGGGGCAGTGGGAGCAGATCCATGTTGAGTTGAGTCAAGTTTGGTTTGATGCCTTGTGACTGGTGACTGGTGAGGGAAAAACTGCTGGGAAACATGAATTATGGAGCAGAGTCACTCAGATAAAAGTCCAGCTGCATGTCAAACTCCACACTGACTCATCTGGCTCCTGTGTCTGAGCTGAAAGGGGTTTTTTTCCACTAAAACAGTAACAAGCTGCAGCTTACGTGAGAAAGCTCTTGCGAGATCAGTTTCAAAAGTTGACTTGGTGCTTGGTTAGTTAGAATGGGGACGCAGCAGTAGGGGGAAGGAGCATGCTGAAACGTGGGGGCAAAAGAAGCTACAACCCTTATGCTACGGGTCAGAGGGTCAGGAGAGCTGAGGAGAAAGGCAAGGAGAGGCTGGAGATACTTCCCAACAAGCACAGCGTGTGGCTGAAGCAGGTATGTGTGAGTGAATGATCGTCAGCAAACATGTAAGGATGCTTTTCTGTTTCTTGTGAAGGATCTGCTGCCTCTGTTAAACTGAGTCAGGCTCCTTTCGCTCTGTCGGGCCTGAAAAACTGTGAGGTAATAACTTCTGTTTCAGTCTGCTGTGAGTTGGATCAGATGCATCAAAGAGAACATTTCAGCTCTTCACGTCTCTGTTGTAGGAAGACCTGAAGGTCGTTTCTCTCTCTGTAAATATCACCGCTCGCACTCCAAACAGTAAATGGCGTCCGTGTTTTTTTTTACACCCTGCTCGGTTTGCCACACCCGTCACACACACACACACACACACACAGCTTGGAGTCAGGAAGTGTTGCACAACGCAGCACAGGATCTTGTGAAAGTGTTCATACATGTGTTTACCAACAACAGCAGAGCTTGGTTTCAAAGAGGTGGCCCACCGGCGGCGTCACGCCACGCAGGTCAAGCTGCAGATCATGTGACTGTCTTGACCTTTCTTCTTCTTCTTCTGTCCTCTCTCTCAGCTGTCCATCCTCCAGGAGCAGCCTCGAAAAGATGCAGGCGACATCTCCCTCTCCTCCTCGCCCTCATCTTCCTCCTCTTCAACTCTCAGCCCGAACTCTGCCGGGCTCCAGGACCCCTCCCTGTCCTGCCCCGGGACCCCCAGCAACCAGCACAGTAAGCTGGCAGCGATGCAGGGGGTGGGCTGCCCGTCGCCCGTGGCCACCCTGAAGAGGCCGACTGCGCTGAGCAGACACGCCAGCGCTGCAGGTGCGGCTCAAAACACCCTCAACTGATCATTACCTTGATGAAATAATGAAAAATGGCCAAATATAGTTATTAATGTAGTGATTTTTGTCTGCTGTGCAGCACGTCAGCACAGGAGCTGAAGCAGAAACACATTCTGTGACACAAATATGAAAAACACCTCCCATCTACATGAAATTTAACAAGCAAATGAACAAAGAGCTCTTATCTTTTTAAATTCAGGTTTAACAGGGCATGTAAAGGTGGATTTTAAAGCTCTAATCAGACAACAAGCTTTGGGAAAGTGGCAGTCTCTGTCCTTTATTCTCCTGTTAGCATCATGCAGATGAGGCTTCATGAATGATTGATTTAATTTTTCTGATTATTCCTCTTAAATACATTTAATCCCTGAGATGTGAAGTGAAAAATGCACATCTGAGGAATCTAGAACCTGAAATGACTTCTTGAAATGATTTGATATGTGAGGCTACGAAATCAAATATTTGATATTTGAAATTATTGAATGAAATGAAAATTAAGTGAAGAAGCACAACCTCACATTTAAGGGAACAGCTGTTATTATGTGAGAAGATCAATACCACTCTCATGTGTGTTAGCTATGTAGCTTCACTTAGCATAAAGACTGGAAACAAAGGAGAAACAGCTAGCTTGGCTGCGTACAAAGCTAGCAAACAAAACTACCAATAAAACTCACTAACAAACACATTATATCTGTTTTTTTTAATGAAAGCTTTACAAAAGGTTTTACGTTAAGTTATAAGCTAGAAGACGTATTTGACCTTCTGCACAAAACCAAGCTAGCTTCTCAGCTCCCAGTCTTTGTGCTAAACCAAGCTAACGTAGCTCTCTACGTTAACGGGCATTTATCTTCTCACCTTCACTCTCTTTTGAAAACTAAAATAATTTGAAATACAAAAAAACCCCAAATGTCATTTGTATTTTGTCTCTCCAGGATTCCCGCTCCAGTCGTGGGTGTTCACTAAAGGCCAGGGCAAAGGGGCTTTGACCCCCACTCCTCCGTCTGAGGGTCCGGAGAGCACGGCCATAGAGGTGGAGGACATCCCGGCTCTGCTGAGGGATGTGGCTCGCTTCGCCGAGGCTGTGGAGAAGCTGAAGGATGTGGTGCTGGCTGAAGGTGAGAGAAGCTTATTTTAACAAACAGAAACATTAATTTCATTTATAGTGTATATATAACGTCAAAATATTATTTCCTGTCAGTTTATTTTTGCCAGATTAGAGTAAGCGTGATTTAAAATGTGGTTTAGGTTGAGTTGGTTTATAACTGTGGTGAGAAAATACGTCTTTCTCTGCATTTATAGTCAGTTTACAGATAAAACCGTTCGCTCTCCTCCTCTTTGTGCCAGTCTGTTTTGACTTTCGTTAGGAGGACATGAGGTGCTAACGATGGCTTTTTGTTAATGTTACGTCAGTCTTGTTCACAGACGTGTGTGTTACGTGTGTCTGGTGTGAAGGGAAGAAAGGGGGCGGAGCAACTCTGCATAAGCTAGCTACCAAATGGCTGTGAGCGTCCTCTCTCCAAATGAACGGCTGCGTTTCCGCTGCGTTCACAGAGTCGACCGCACTTATCTCCAGCAGGAAGCCTGCTTCTTGTTTACTGCAGCCTCATACGACACTCTTCCCCTCCTGCATGATGCAGCGAGGCTAACTTTAGCAGATCACCTTTACGTTCCTCATGGAGAAGATGCAGCGTAGATTCCACCTGCTGAACAAAGCAGAAGTTTGCCCTAAAACACGCCGTTAAAGTTGGCGTCTTTGGCAGGAAAAGGTTTCGATCAGAGCTGAGTTCTGTGGTTCCTCAGAAACAGAGAGGAGTCGTTTGTGTCTTTGTGTCTTTCTGTAATCTGGCTCCTCAGCTCCATCATGTTCTCCACCCAGAGTGAGCTTTCTAAACAGGAAGCCATGATGGATAGCCTCTGACAGAAGGGCCTCGTCCACACTTCCTCCCTCCTGATAGGCTGGCTGCGCCGCCATGATGGGACGCCTTTTCTTCTTAATCAGAAGCACAATCAGAGCTTCGGCAGCGCGTCTTCCTCACTGCACACACACACACACCTTTTAAACTAGAGCTGTCTCATTCTGGGACCTGATTGGCTGTTGGCTCCTTCTTTATTTCCATAATGTCAAACTTTTTGGTAAATTCTGGGTGATTTCTTTTTAATGACCACAGAAAGCAGATGTAGCACAGCACCAGAATTAGTTTCTTATCTTGCAAAACAATAGCAAAGACCACATCCTCTCTGGCACAATGTTCAGGTCACCCTGTTCTGATTGGCTGCCGCCGCCGCTGCTCTGACACTCTGACACACATTTTCAGACAGACAGTTGGAGGATGTAGGATTGGCTGCCCTGTGGCCTCCTCTCTGAGCCATCTGCCAAGATACAAAATATTACACACAAAGGTTGCAGAACCAGACAGTTAAAACCTGAAACCCTTGGTGTTTGTGTGTGTGTGTTTGTACGTATGTGTGTGTGTGTGTGTGTGCGTGTGTGTGTTTGTGTACGTGTACAAGCATACAAGCATGTGAGTTTAGAGGAAATGAGGAAGCCGACTGCAGATGAGCTGACACTGTGAACCCTGACTCGAACTGTCTGACACTGTCGCCCATTATCACTGTCCATCTGTCTGCCATTTCTGTCCGTCTGTCTGTCTGCCACCTCTGTCCGTCTGTCTGCCATCTCTGTCCGTCTGCAGAAACACGGACTCACAGAGACCTAAAGAGTGTCAGGGAAAAGTTCTTGTTTGCTGTTTAACAAAGAGTTAGATGAGATGATCAATGCTACTTTCATTGGTATACAGTAAATATGGAACTTGAAGCTTCTTAGCTTAGCTTAGCCTACCTTAGCTTAGCACACAGACTGGAAACAGGTAGAATTAGCTAGCATGACCTCATCTGAGGCTAACAAAATCTGTCCTATGATGAGTTGCCTGTCTGAAATTAACTAACTAAATAACTTTTAAAGGAAAAATGCATCCACCAGAAATTAGTTTCAGCCATTTAAAGTATAAATGTCCTTTAGTTTATGGGACAAATCAAAAGAAAACCAGTGGTTTTGTCCTTTAATAGCCTGCTCGGTTGTTACTGTGATACACTTGTTGCTCCTCGTCCGACCACATCTTCCTCCCTCCTTCCCTCTCTTCCAGGAAAGGAGAGTCAGCGGCCGATAGCTCACGAGTGTTTGGGGGAGGTCCTGCGGGTGCTGCGTCAGGTGATCAACACCTACCCCCTGCTCAACACCGTGGAGATCCTCACCGCCGCCGGCAAGCTCATTTCTAAGGTCAAAGGTCAGTGGAAACTTCTAGCAGAACTGTCGATGATGTGGGATAAAACGTTCCTCTGCTCGTAATGTGCTTGTGCAGATTTGTTTTTTTCATTAAGTCAGCAGTGTCCAAACCGCAGCTGAACACATGCGCCGTTGTGATTTTTTAGGTTTCCACTATGAGGCTTGTAACGAGGCAGACAAAATGGACTTTGAGAAGGCAATCGAAACCATTGCAGTTGCTTTTAGCAGCAAGTGAGTATCTGATGCACCTTCACAGAAAAGCTCATCATCATATTTCAACCTTTCTGTCCCTGAAGTAACCATCTGCTAAACACTGCTGGTGTTTCTGTTACTGCTGCAAAGATACAGTCACCGGTGTAACTGTAATGGTTTTTAATAAGTTACCTCTTTTACAGTACAGACAGGTAGTGTGTGTGTGTGTGTGTGTGTGTGTGTGTGTGTGTGTGTGTGTGTGTGTCGCTGGGAGTTGGAGAGAGAAGTGCAGCGTTGGTGACACATTTGCATGAGGCAGAGCTGAAAACAGGAAGTGGTTTTTCTTTCCTCTACCCTGTGACACAAAACCAAAACTTGAATTGCTGTTGACTACCTGGCTGTTCGATGAACAGATTGTTACAAATCAGGGAAACAATCAATTAAGAGACTCTTCTCTAAATTTTTAAAAGAAGTCAGAGGAATTGAAACCAAACGAATTATTAGATCAGACGTCTCTGACATCAAAACATTTTTTTTCAAATTTCATTCTATTGATCTTTAAAAAAAATGTTTAAAAAAATAATAATTTGATAATTACAAGTTAAATTAGTGCTGAGAAATGTGTCACTTCTGTGTGTGATCACAGCATGTCACACCGACAGTTTATCACATGCTGGTCTGCCATTTTGAAGGTTAGACATCTGTCACTGCTCTGCAGGAGGAAGTGAGTTGGCAGAGACAGTTGAGATCTGCCTGACAAGTCTGTTTCCTCATTCGCTCCTGCACTCTTCCTCTGTTCAACTCCTTTACTGTTGCAAACAGAAAAACACACCAAGCTGCAGATGCCACCTTTACAGTACGTTCAACATGTATTTAAGCATATAAGTCGACTAAATGAATGAAGTGTGAAAAGAATAATGAGGATCACAGTAAATTTAAAACAGACTCTGGAGGTGGAGGAAGAAGATCAAACCTGGCCGACAAAATTAACTCCAATTAAAATCACTTTATCATTTCCTGTCTCTGCATTCGTACCTGTCGAGATTTTCTACAAAGGCTCTTTCCTGTTTTTGCTTTCGTTTTTAAAATCTGCTCTGTGTGTCACTTTTCAAACACAAAAGATTATTTCTGCCATTTCTTTTCATCATGTTTTCGTGACGTCAAAGTGTCCTCGTTGTGTTTTTCCAGTGTGTCTGAGCTGCTGATGGGAGAGGTGGACAGCAGCACGCTGCTCTCCCTGCTGCCCACTGAGAAGAGCAGGGTGAGTGGACATTTATCACATATTTCCCAATTAAAAAAAAAAATTCCAAGGTTATCTAAAGCAGACAGAAACTGTGTAAGATCTATTTTCATCCATTTAAAGTTTCCCTCAAAGTTTTCCACTGAATACAGAGAAAAAAAAGTCCTCAGTTGATGACGAGCCTTGAACTTTGTTGTCTGTAATGAATCATCTTTGTGCTTTGTAGTCGATGGAGAACTTGTACACTGCAGCAGGCCAGGGAGCAGACGGCGGTGCGTTCAGGAGCGACCTGCAAGACATGAGTAAGCTATCACTTACTCTTCTTCTGACACGTTTCAGTCCCTCAGGGCTGTTTGTGATGCCTCTGCACTTCCTGTCCTCCATTCAGTCTCTTTCTCATGTGAAAATGTTTCTTCATCTGTGATGTTTTCATGTTTGCCCACTCTCCGATCTGACACACTTAATGTGCTTCAAAACAAGAGTTGCAGTTGCTGAATGGAACAACTGAGTGCAGGCTGAAATGACTCGGTCACCGTCACAGATAACCAAAGTTACAACCAGTATTTAATAATAATAAGAGCACTGCAGGCGATGACAGACTTGGTTTTCACCTAAAAACCCCCCAGGATGCTGGAGATGATCACAGCCGCTCTGGATCTTCACACCTCAGCGAACCTTTGCCTGTTACAGCTCATAATCTGCAGACGGTAGATGTTGTCACAGCAGCCTGTTGTGTTTGTTGCCACGCGCTGACCCGTGTTTGTGTGTCGACGTGTAGGCAGAGTCGAGGAAGTGGATGTGATCCTCCAGCGAAGCGAGGGAGGGGTGGACTCGGCTCTGCTCTACGCCAAAACCATCTCCAAGTACATGAAGGACCTGATGAGCTACGTGGAGAAGAGGACTTCACTCGGTAGGCGGGAATGTGGAACGTTTAGTGGATAAATCAGACTTCCAATCAACAAATTATTAATTGATAATAATAATGTTATGACTTTATAACACCCTCTGAGATGTGTAGACTTGCTCGATATCTAATTTTTTAGCTAATGGTGAAAAAAATATGAATGTCATAATACTTGAAACCACATACTTGTACAAATATTTCCTTTTTATGAAATAATTTGTGTATCATAAGAATACAAAGCAGATAAATTGCAGAAGAGACATTAAGAAATAACTATAAAGGTGATAATACAGAAATCACGGTTAAACAAAATAATATTCCAAGTTTATAATATCCCAAAATCACTTTTTATTGCTCATGAAAACACTTTGAATGTATCAATACATAGAGGTCATTTTCTCTCACATTATATTTCCGTTTTACTCGTTCGCTCTTCTCCTTCGGTCCTGTTTCTGAGTGATTTCTTTCTGTTTGTCCTGAGCCTCATATTTGATCAAAACATTACCTGAATATAAAGTTCACGCACCCAAATCAACATGAAAAGCCAGTATTGATTTTTTTTTTCCTTCTGTCACTTCCTCTTGCCAAAGTTAACAATCACTCTTCTTCTACTTCACCAGAGACTGAGTTCTCCAAAGGTCTCCAGAGATTGTACCAGTCCTGCAAACACAGCATTACACATGTGAGCCTCGTTTATTTCACCTCTGAATGTCTCGCTGGTTCACTCTGGTGCTAAATGTGAAAGGCTGCGATCATTTCAAAGCAAAACAGCATGTTTTCCTTGTGTTGTTAAATCAAACCCCCCCTCTCTCCTTCAGCCCCACATGCCCCTCTTCTCCATCTACTCTCTGGCTCTGGAGCAGGACCAGGAGCAGAGCGTGGGGCTGCAGCAGGCCAGCACCACCCTGCACAACCAGACTTTCATCCAGGTAAACTCCACCGACGCTCACAGTGCATCAGCTGCTCATACTCGAGTATTTTTCCGCTGTTAAAACTGTGTTGTTGAGTGCATGTGTGTGTCTTCACAGCCTCTGTTGCAGCGTAAACAGGAGCATGAAAAGAGACGGAAGGAGATCAAGGAACACTGGATTCGAGCTAAAAGAAAACTGGTACATTATCCTTTAACGTGGATTCAGAAAGAAACAGTGATGAAGTTTCATTCATCTCTCAGTAACAACATGAAACCGTCTCATTAAAGATGGAGTGTGAGGCGAACCTGCGGAAGGCCAAGCAGGCTTTCATGGTCCGCTGCGAGGAGTACGAAAAGGCCAAAACTGCAGCCTGCCGGGCCGAGGAGGAAGGAGGAGGATCGACAGCAAAGTCTGTGGAGAAGAAGAAACGATTAGAAGAAGAGGCTCGCAACAAGGTTTTTATCAGTGACTTTATTATACGGCTTCATGTCTGTTTTTCAGATTTTAATCAATGATTTTTTAGAGTTGAGGTCATGTGGAAGTGAAGTCATGCTTATCTGGCTGCCACCAAGTCCTGACTCGCACTTATAACTGCTAATCTTACAGATAAAGCAAAATAAAAGGAAGTCATTTGAAAATTAAAGTGTGTGTGCTTGTGTGTGTGTGTGTGTGTGTGTGCGTAGGCAGACGAGGCGGAGGCCACCTACAGGACATGCATAGCTGACGCCACCACCCAGCAGCTGGAGCTGGAGCACACGAAGGTCACAGTGCTGAGACAACTGCAGGACGTCATCAAGCAGAGCGACCAGACCATCCGCTCGGTCAGGACACACACACCCACACACACACACACACACACACACACACACCCACACACACACACACACACACACACACACACACACACACACACAC
>JAQMCX010000046.1:5954662-5972007 GCA_029814765.1 Acanthurus leucopareius
CACACTTGCAACAGCACCGGCTAATCAGTAGCGAGCTGTTTATTTGCACATGCACACACACACACACACACACACTCACACACTGCAGACAATACTGAGACCACCAACTGATGGTTTTAACCCCTCAGGCACACACACACACACACACACACACACACACACACACACACACACACACATATTAACTAAAAGTGACAGAGGAGGTGAAGGAGGTGAAAGCAGCAGGACACACACTCTGTCTGTCTGTCTGTCTGCCTGTCTGTCTCTCTCATAAATTACTCAGAAAATAAAATGATGAACAGTTCTCAGTCAAGAACATTTCTGTACATTTTTCAGCCATGCTCTTATTTTGGTGGTGGCATCCTGTTGCAGTTTTCTAACAATCACAAAAACAATCTGCCATTCAAACACCTTCTACTGTGAACATCTGCTGCAGAGCTGCCTTCTGGATGACCTCTGACCTCTGACCTCTCTGCTCACCTCACCTGACAGCTCAGGTGAGGTCCAAGTGTTCATCTTTTACAACTCACTGACTTACAGCCTCGAGTGAAACTGTGTCTCAGAGACGTCTGGACATGTTGAGTCGACCTGTGTGTCCTCGTGCCTTTGCACTGAAGCTGCTGGATTAGCAAACAGGCTAACGTAGCGCTGGATTAGCAAACAGGCTAACGTAGCTGCTGCATTAGCAAACAGGCTAGCATAGCGCTGGATTAGCAAACAGGCTAGCGTAGCACTGCATTAGCAAACAGGCTAACACATCACAGCAAAAAAACCTCAGAGCTTCTGTTAAAATCTGTGAATTTAACTCTCAGATCTGTTTTTTATCTGAGCTCATTTCCTCTTTTTCTGCTGAAGCTCCTCTGAAAACCTGCTGAACTTCCTCCGTCTCGTCTCACACAGTGGAAAGGCTCAAACACGAAGACGCCGATAAAAGACTTAAACTCGTAATCGATGGACTGAAGGATTATTCAACTAATTGTTTCAGCTCAGAAGTGAGAGGGCTGATAGACACGAGCGCCACAACAGGAACGTCCTCTAAGCCTGGATTATCATCACCATGGTAACAACTGCATATGATATAAGAGATAATATATACCCATTTACCCCTCCCCCCCTTCCTGGACTGAGTGGTAGAACGAGATAGGGATGGAGAGGGAGAGAGAGAGAGCGAGAGGATGAAGTGTGAAGAGTCTTCAGTCTCTTTGGGGAGCTGACAGATTTGCTCGTTCTTCCATCATCTCCTTGGCAACCGAATAATAATTAATCCATCCCTCTCTCTCTTTCTCCCTCTGTGTCTGTGTGTGTGTGTGTGTGTGTGTGTGTGTGTGTGTGTGTGTGTGAATGTGGGTATGAAGGCATGCGTGTGTGTGTGTGTGTGTGAGAGGATCATGTTTTCTGCAGTGTGTGTGATTCTGTGCAGTCTGTGGTGATGCAACAGTATCCATCCTTCACTATATAGGGCAGCTTTGAGCAGGAGAGAGAGAGATGATGCAAAAGGAAAAAACAGGGGGAGGAAGCGGGTGAGGAGGGGGGAGACGGGGGGGGGCACAGAGAAGAGAAATACAGAAACTTTTGCCTCAATTTCCTCACTGGAGTGATGAAAAACATGACGTCTGCAGCATCTGATTCTCCTCACAAACAAACCGTGTTCCTTGAATCAGTGCAGATTCTTCTTCATGTCCGTGACTTCAGCACCAAGCAGAACTTCACACACTGATGATGTTCCTCAGCCCTGCTCACCTCCATCAACACATCTACTGCTGTATGAATGCATCTGTTACTCCACTACAAGGAACACCACAGAGTAAAAATACTCAGTTACACGTCCTGCATCCAAAACCCTGCTGAAGTAAAAGTCTAAAGAACTGGCTTTAAAATTTAGCAAAAGTATTCATTAAACACACTCTCTGAGGCAGAGAGACAGGCAGGGAGACAGGCTGAGAGACAGGCTGAGAGACAGGCAGAGAGACAGGCAGACAAACAGGCAGGGAGACAGGCTGAGAGACAGGTAGAAGGACAGGCAGGGAGACAGGCTGAGAGACAGGTAGGGAGACTGGCAGACAGGCTGGGAGACAGGCAGAAGGACAGGTAGGGAGACAGGCAGGGAGACAGGCAGAGAGACAGGCAGAGAGACAGGCAGAGAGACAGGCTGAGAGACAGGTCGGGAGACAGGCAGAGAGACAGGAGACAGAGCCTCTGAGTGTTTACAGTTTCAGTGAGTTTGTGTCTCAGTGACGAAAAGCAGAACACGCAGGAATGTTTCTATAAACTAAACATCACATGATATACTGACTGTCTAACTGACCTTCTGTCTCTCTCTCTGCCTGTCTGTCTCTCTGTAACGAAACACACTGCATCACAAGTGAAAGTCCTTCACTTCAAATGCACTTTACTCTGAGACGGCAACAGGCAGTCAGCAGCTTCAGCCTCTCTGCTGCAAACTTAATGTCCATGTTGTTTCAAAACATCTGCAAAAGAGAAGGAGGCCCATCAGCTGATCAAACAGCTAATCGATCAGCTGATCGATTAGCCGGTTGATCAGCTGATCAATAAGCTGGTCTCCTGCGCTGACCGAGTGTGAGCGGCAGTTCACTCTGACTGACACTGTTTTTTTCTAACTGACACTCCCACAGCTCACGGTGCGTGTCTCCAACAGCTGTAATTCCAGTGCTGTCCAAACACACACACATACACTTTCACACACACACACACACACACACACACATACACACACACTCTCACACACACACACACACACACACACACACACTCACACACACTCTCAGTGATACACAATGCACTCCAGTTGGGTTTTTAGAAAAGACAGAAGCTGACAAATCGAATCTCGCCTCTGATCTCTTTGGATGTGACTCTTCTTCCACCAGGCGACCATCTCGTACTACCAGCTCATGCACATGCAGACGGTGGTTCTGCCGGTTCACTTCCAGACTCTGTGTGAGAGCAGTAAGCTGTACGACCCGGGTCAGCAGTACGCCGCCCACGTGCGAGACCTGCAGCTGCCCGAGCAGCCAAATGTTCACTACTCATTTGAGAACTACTGTCCTTCCAGTTCATCGTCACAGTGAGTACACACGACTGCAACCTGTTGTTCTGACTTTCTGATTTTCGTACAGATGAACAAAAGAGACATTTGCTAAATGAGTGAACTGCAGAAGCCCTGCTAGCCTTGTGGGTTACCTTTGGACGGAGCGAGGCTAACTGTGTACCTTTGCTTCCTGCATGTGTGCTAAGCTAGGCTAGCCAGCTACATGTTAGGACCACGTCTGATTAAATCACCTGTTGCACTTGAAATGCTCTTCTTTCCTTTTTCATGTTGATGTGAGAAGTTTGATAAGGTTTTAAGGATGCTAACAGGAAATGGCCGCAATAATCACAGTTCATCTACAGCAGTAAACGTAAAACTGCAGCAGTCAGTAAGCTGTCTTTTGCAAACAGTTTGATGCTCCCACGCCTCTTCACAAAGCTGCGGTGATCACTGCGTCGCCTGTAGTAAACACTGGATCATCTTTCCTGACTCTTTAAAAGACAGTTAACATTTTTGTTCCCCAACATGTTGAACTTTTCCCTTTTAAAAAACACAATTTGTCTCATGATTCTACATTGTTGCAGCCACGGCCACAGACCAAGAAATGACAGTTTCAACACAGAGCAGACGAGTCACACAGACAGTCCTGCCACCAGCGTGGACGCGGCTGCTGCAGACAACAGAGACGCCGAGGCTCAGCACAAGAGTGAGTGATGCCTGCTGCTGCTGCTGCAGATGTTGGGCTGGATGTACAGCTCGCTGTTTATGCTGTCATTCATTCAGTGCAAATTTAAAGATTAAAAAGCAGTTACAAGAAGGCAGTGTAAAAACAATAATATTGGCTGAAGCCATTAGTCTGATAAACGTTCCCATACTCTTTGTCCGTTTGTTTTCTCCAGGACAAGGCCACAAGTCATGGGGTTCAACAGTGAGCGACGACAGCGTTGGAGGGGAGGGAGGCCTCGAGTCTCCCAGCGCCAGCACGAGTGAGTACAGACTTCATTAGTGTAACACAGTCACAGAAACATACTGCAGAATATATCAACTAGGAATCACTGTGAAGCAGAAGTTTTTGTTTTTCCCTTCAACACTTAAAAGTGCACAGTGTGTGTGATCGTCTGTGCTTGTGAGAACTTACCGAAACTGTCTTTTAATCCCAGGTGACATCAGTAAAATGGCTCGGACGTCGTCAACTGGGACGATGTCATCCAATGAGGATGCAGATGAGAAAGATGGGAATGTTCCCTCGTTTGAATCTCAAAGTAAGATTTTTACAAATTAATTTCTAACTCTTAAACAGTATGACTGGACAGATAATATTATAAAATATCTTATTTGCACAGCTTGATGGTTGTATTAGTTGTTTCTGAGTGTGTATGATGTGACTCTCTGTCTTCAGACATCAACGGCATGGATCCTGATGTGGTGGTGTCCACCAGACCTTTCCGGAACGTCGGCCTGTCTAAAGCGGCACAGACCCACCGGCTCAGGAAGCTACGGACGCCCGCGAAGTGCCGCGAGTGTGACAGCTACGTTTACTTCCAGGGGGCGGAGTGTGAGGAGGTGAGGCCTCAACTGTGTGTCCTAACATCAGGCCTGTAGAGAGATTCTCACATCTTGAGATCTTTCATGTGCAGCTCTCAAAGCATCTCACTCATAATTACACCAGGTCCAATGAGGTCAACACTTTCCTCTCACCTTCTGTCTCAGTGTTTCCTGGCCTGTCACAAGCGCTGCCTGGAGACTCTGGCCATCCAGTGTGGCCACAAGAAGCTGCAGGGCCGTCTGCAGCTGTTCGGCAGAGAGTTCTCTCAGGTGGCCAGCTGTGCCAGTGACGGCATCCCCTTCATCATCACCAAGTGCATCTCTGAGATCGAGAGACGGGCCCTTAAGATGAAGGTGAGAAGGTGTTTTTTTATATTAAGTAAAACTAAGTTCTGGGTGGTTTGATCTTTCAGAAGTATTTAAAAACTGTCGCCTTCATGCTTGCAGGGCATCTACAGAGTGAACGGGGTGAAGACTCGTGTGGAGAAGCTGTGCCAGGCCTTTGAGAACGGCAAAGAGCTGGTGGAGCTGTCCCAGTGCTCACCACATGACATCAGCAACGTCCTGAAGCTTTACCTCAGACAGGTGAAAATACAAGCCAGAGTGTGTGAGAGCAAAACATGCACAACGTGCTGAAATGATTCTGTGTGTCTGCAGACACATGGCAGCTAACGGCTAATATACCAGATTAAAGTCATTTTTATTGGATATATTAGCCTAATGAATAAGATGTTATTGTGTGAAAACAAGTCGTTATATCTCACAAAAATGTTACCTGTCAGGTAATTGTCTTATATAAAGTGTAATGTGATATTTTGATTAGATATTAGCCACGTTTACTTAAAAAGACAGAGTTTTTGCAGTGTTGCTTCTTTGTTAGCTCTGTTACAAACTAGATAAACTGAAAATGTTTTGCTTTATTTTTAAATATGCATTCTGTTTTTTGTGGATAAGAGTTCTTGCTCATAGTCACCTAAACTTTTTGCTAAAATGTTCAATTTATTAGTGTTTTTAATACTTTTTTTTCTATCTGTGGCTCTCAGCTGCCGGAGCCCATCATGCCGTTCCGCTTCTACAACAGTCTGATGGGTTTGGCCAAGGAGAGTCTGCAGACGGAGGCGGAAACACCAGAGGGAGAGGAGGCCGAGTCGAACAGCATTAACCCGGCGGTGGGGAAGGGGCCTGAGCTGGTGGATCTGGGCCCCGACACCGACCCGGAGGTTCTGGTCCTGGTGGACAAGCTGAAGGAGCTTCTGAAGGACCTGGCCAAGGCGAACTTGGCTACGCTGCGCTACATCATTCGCCACCTCCGGAAGTCAGTATTCAGGAAGACGAATACATCTGGAAAATAAGAGCAGTGATTCTGTGTGATTCTGTGTGATTCTGTGTGATTCTGTCAGTGTTTTCATTCATTCTCTGTCTTTGTGTTGCCAGGATTGCAGAGTTAGAGGAAGACAACAAAATGAGTCCCAATAACTTGGGCATTGTGTTTGGTCCCTCCCTGATGCGTCCCCGTCCGACCGGGGCCACGATATCTCTGTCCTCTCTGGTCGATTACCCCCACCAGGCCCGCATCGTGGAGGCCCTCATCGTCTTCTATTCATCCATATTCCAGTCCAAAACCTCTCAGTTCAACAAGACCTGCCGCTCTGCCTCCACCTCCACTCAGCAGGTACGACTTCCTGTGTGGTGCCGGTCGATCTTCTGCTTTCTGTGTATTTCTGTGTTTTTATTTTCAGTAATAAAAGCAGTAACTTCATGAACTGCAGTGTGAAAGGACACTGAAATACACTGCAGAGTCTTTATGAGCCTCATGTAAAAGATTTGAAGGCTGTATTTATGATGCTACAGCTGACGATGTTCTCTGCTCCTGTTTGCATTGGAGCTCATTGTTTAATTGAAGCGGACTAGGTTGAGACAATAGAAGAGATGCTAATGTTATGTCCTGAGTATTGATTATGTATTTGCCTAAAATTGACTCCAGCATCAGCAGTCTAATTTTTTAGCATTTGGTTATGGCCAAATGTCCACAAGTCTTAGCTGTACTTTGTGTTGAAGTGTTGCTAACTTGATAAACATAGATGGTGAACATGTTAAACATTAGCATTGTGAGCATTTTAGCATTTAGCACAGCTTTATAACTTCAACTTTCAACTTTATTTGTCCCTGAAAGGAAGTTAGCTTTGCAGTAAGTAGGAACATAGCTGCAAAGCTGCAAAGCTGCAATGTTATCGACCCCTAATGTAATAACAAACACATACTTAAAACCACTAAATAAAAGCCCTGTTTAAGTGTGAGGGTTTGCTAGTTAATAGATAATAAAATATTAAGTTTTTTGCCTTTTAATGAGGTTGAAGCAAACTTGAAGAGACTCTTAGAAGTCCTCAATAAGCGAATCCCAGCTTACCACAGGGAGATAGCAGCCTGGTTTACTCAAATGAAGTCCAGGTACTCTTACAGTAAAGCTGCCAGTATTTTCTGAGCATGAACAAAACCTGCTGTAACTCCTACCGAGGAAAGACAGGAGGCGAAAAGAGAAGTGCTTAAATGTCAGCATCAATTTCCTCATCCAGACTTGTAACCTACAAGCCTTTCAATGCAACTCTTCTCTCCGGATGTGTGTGTTTGATAAAAGTACCGTGTCTAAAACAAAAAGACCAATTATGAAAGACACTTTTACATATTTTTTCATGATAATAATCTTTTCATTTCTGCCCTCTCCTGGCTCAGGGTAGTACTGCAGATGACAAGGTGGAGAGCCCTGCTGATGGAGAGGAGGACGCAGACAAAGGGGAGCAAAATAAACCAGAGTCTGAAAAGACGGAGGAAGGATGTGGTAATTTTTTTTTATTTTTTTTTTTTTTAAAATAACACTGAGGTTGTGTAGTATTGTTTGAAAATAAACCTACTTCCTGTAATGAGAGTAAATCATGCTCTTGTGGCTCCAGTTGAATTTGTGGTGTTTTAAAGTAGGTCATGTAAAAATTTATCGCATCTTAAAATGTGTTCATCTCCAAAATGTTTCTGATTTGCTTAACTGAGGTGATTTTTTTTTTTTTAGCACCCCTGTGTAACTGCTGGCTTCTTTATATCCATGTAGAAAGTTCTTTAGGGTCTCTGGGGTCCAGTGAGCAGCTCCCCGACTCTGACTCCGAGCTGGATGAGAGAGGCCAGAGGAGCTCGCACCCCCACAGACTGGTGAAACAGGAGAGCGAGATGAGCATGGACGACGACCAGCTGAGCTACAGGGACAGTCTGGATCTGTCCAGCCAGTCTGCGGTCCACACCGACCCCGAACAAGAGGCGGATCAGGACCAGGACAACCCAGACAACCCAGAGGGAGCGGAGCCCCCAGCGGAGCCCCCAGCAGAGCCCCCAGCGGAGCCCCCAGCGCTGCCAGACAGCGCGCCTCCAGATGATGAGACTGGGGCAGAGGAGCAGGATCTGAGCGCCTCTCTAGCCGAGCTGAACATGAACCAATCCAACAACAACCTTCCCTGTTCCCCAATACTGAGCCTGTCGGGGCTTCCTTTGGCACGTCTCTGTGGAAAGAAATTACCCCTGACCAGAAACAGGGACAGCGAGCCAGAGTTCGTGTGATATTATCAAGATTATTATGTGTGAGTTTATTTTGAGATGAGTGACGGGAATCTGGTTTTAATACATTAAAATCCAGCAAAGCCTGAAACTGAGAGGATCAGTGTGGTGTACAAGATCAAAGATGAAGTTTTTTAATTTGTGCAGCTGTATTGATGTAGCTTCTGCATGCTTACTGCTGTCTCATGCGATTATTCATTACTTCAGAGGTGTTGTCTCACATAATAAAAGGTGTATTTTTATGTCAGTTTGTATTTTAGATATTTTTGTTCTTTGCTTTTACAAGCTTAAGGGAAAAAGGGGGAGGGGTAGTCACATGTGAATGTGTGCAATGTGCACAATTTTCAAGCAGATTCCCTTGAAAGTGCTGCTGGTTTTATTTCAGCACTAAAATTTT
Organism: Acanthurus leucopareius; assembly: GCA_029814765.1. Classification (NCBI taxonomy): domain Eukaryota; kingdom Metazoa; phylum Chordata; class Actinopteri; order Acanthuriformes; family Acanthuridae; genus Acanthurus; species Acanthurus leucopareius. Next base: position 5,963,248 of record JAQMCX010000046.1, read on the forward strand.
AAAAATGAGCTGTTTCTATGTTATAAATGTTGCCTGTATTGCCTTGTTATGTATGTGTGATCTATTTTAATAAACATTTTATTTTAAAACTGTTTGCCTTGTTATTTACTCTGATGATCTCTGTATTTTACAGGACACACAAATGACAAATAAGGAAACAGTTCAAACGAGCAGAGACACAAAAACAAACGCTGTGTAGTTATTAACCAATGTTCTTCACTTCCCTGGTACTGTGGAGGAACAGCTCACCACGGTGGGTGTGGTAAATATTTTTGTATATGCGGCTCGATTCTCAGGCCGGCTCTAAAAGCTTCAGTCTACGGCAGCTACAGCATGGCTTTCAAAAGGAAAAAGAAGGTAGGCATCTTTTCAGCTGTTTATTTTACAGAATAAGAAATTACAAGAAAAAATAACAATTTAAACAAGTCAAATATAAGAATAATCAAAGGATTAAGGATGTAACATCTACAGTTTCCTTCACTGGTCTTCAAAGTTGATCCAGAACAACATCTGAGAAACAAAAATACATTTTTGTCTGTTGAATAGAAAAACAATGCTTTGCAAACATTTTAATCAAGCCAGTTATGATTTACTTAAAGCGGAGGAGCCTCAACTACAACAAAGATATCTTATCAATGAACTTATAAAAAAATATGATATATCACTAAATGTTAATGCAAATAAAAGAGCATACAAACACTTATAAACCTACAGCGTGCAGAGTGTCTCAGAGTTAAATATCACCAGCTGAGTTTCATAAGCACGAGAGTCTCGACCCATTTATAGAACATGCAAACCTCTCTGTAACTCATTTACCTGTTGGTCACTGCACCAGTCTGTATGTGATGTACCTCCCTGCGGTTTCACTGGGTCTGATGATCTTTACTACCTGGGAAAGTTGAAGAAAAACAGCACTTTTTTAAGGCTGGACTGTTTCAGATCCACACTGCTGACAATCTTACCCAACAAACAGACCACAAGCTTCATGTTTTGTGTGTTTGAATCCTTTTTGTTTTTTTTAAATTCAAATGTCAGCTGCTATCACACAATACATGCAAATAATAACTGTGTTATGAGAAACGTCAACAGCATATAACAAGAATGTGTTTATTTATCAAATGTAGCCACCTTTCTTATTATTATTAATAACATTGTATTTACAAGTAAATTACAACAGGGCAATAAACACAAAAATAACTGAAAAATCAAATTAACAGTACACACCATGAAAATGTTATACAATAACCATAATTGAGGCATTCTTCTAGATGTGTTACCTGTCCTCTTTTCAAGCCAAAGTAACGAGCCACAGGGTCGCCAGCCTGGATCCTCGGCAGCTGACTTTCCTTTAACTTACTGAGGTAAAATGTTAAGGGTAGACAAATAAATACATCAAATGATATTTCATTCATTACTACAAATAGTAAGCATTCAAGATTTCACAAGTTCCCTTTCTTCAGACAAATTTGATTCTAACTATTCTTAAATTCAGTAACTGAAAGCAGGGCAGACAGTGTGTGTGAGGATACTATCTTGCCAGAAGTTCAGCTACTTCCTCTTTTGTCATTACAATGTGCTCTGGAACAAGCTGAAAGAAAAGAGATTAAATGCATCAAAAACAGAATAAAATTCCACATCTGAGCCAAAGTTGATGGGATCAAGCATATTTCAATGGGGTTTAAATTCACTTTGGTGTGTACCTCATGTTCAGTGATGTTAATAAGCAGCTCCTGTTGTAGAAACTGTTCCAATATGTATTTGGGAGCCATGTCGACCAGAGACTGTGAGGAGATTTGTACAAATATTTGTTAAAAGAGAGCAACGCACAAAAACAGAGAGCAAGTAAATAATCAAGACAGTCATAGTATTATTAAATGAAATGTTCAGCATTTATAGATATTATTCTTTTCATGCTCATGTTTTTGTTGGTTTAGTAAAAAGAAAATTGTGGGGTTTTTTCACCTGTTTTGCTGATGGTGTCATGCCCATCTGGACAACAATGAGGGCTCGTGTGATGTTCTCCTCCTGCATTCTCTGACAGTACATTTTAATCGTCTTGATTCCCACCTTAGGCTCCTCTGAAAAGTGAAGAAAAGAATGTTTCATATAACATTATTATAATATCACACTGCTACATGTCTCATCTTTAATTCCAGGACAAGTTGTGCATTTTTCATAAAGGAATACTGGGGAAGTGGTGCATGATATAAGGTTATACTGGGTTATTAACCTACCGGGAAAGAAAACAAACATCTGATCTGTGGGGTCATCATTGTGTGCCACCAACACGGTGAGATCTGTGCGTCTGGGGCGACCCTCACTGGGCTTATCTCCAAACTGACTCTTGAACTCATCCAGTGTCTGGTCCAACTCGTCCTGTGTCACCAGGTAGCCTCTGTCATGGCACAGCTGAGGGTATAAATGATAGATACATGAGTATACAGCAAGTGTACAGGCAGAAAGTGTATAGGATGATGTCAACTGTGTAAAAAGCATTTTAACATGGGTGTCCATTATTTATCTTTTACGGTTAATTCCATGTCTTTGTTAAGGGTTTAAATCTCCGAGGCATGGGAAATAATAACACTTCCTGGAAAACTCAACTAAGTCTCTCGTTATGAAAATCAGCTTTCCTTTACAACTAGTGACTGGTGCATCTATCGAGGCCAGCTGCTGATAAACTATAGGAAAAATAACTCACACACACACAACACACAACTCACACACTACCTTACGATGACAAATAATTCAACGAGCATCCCCGATCTCCATCACCAGAGAGCGGAACCGGTGGTTAAGCTAAGCTACATGTTAAGCTAGCACGCTAAAAACAAAATTAAAAACTAAACCCACCTGCATGATGGTTTTGCGAATTTTCCATAATCTGTATGTTTCCTCTTCGTCATCCATATCGTCCCAACTGGACCAGTTACGTTGGATACGACCTAAACTTTAAATTTCTGGCAAATTTCTAACTTTCGCTCCTGTGAATAACACGACGCACGTTACGGTTTACGGGCGCGGACTGATGACGTAGACAGATTCCAGATTCGAACCTCCTCTTCACAACAAGCTGCAGGGGCGGAGTCTGTGGCTACAATGTAACCTTTGTTTAGATTAAATGCGGCATCTCCTTTAACAAAAATGAGGCCGCTATATGTTATTTTGACATTTGGGGCGGTTGCGAGCAGCGGAGTCCTGCTGGCGATGGTACTGTACTTTGTTTTATCCACAACGGTAACGTACACCTGTATAGTTCTTGGCTTGTATGTGGTGGGGGGTGGTCGTGTGATTTTGAATTTGCATTACATTATCAGCGATGTGTTTAATAACTGCTGCTCCCGTTCAAACATCTTCATATTGATTATAGTGCTTGTTATTTAAGAGCCAATGCTCTGGCTAATATGGCTAATATTTACAAATTCTGTAAATGTCCTCGTGGTTGCTACGTAACATCCGTCAATCCGTGTTTTTTTTTCTTACACCTTATAAATCTTTTTTGTTTGTTGGTATGTTTGTGCATGGACATAAAGACAATACAGCCTGTAATCTGGAGTATGTATGTACATAATAGTTAACTGAGGGCGTTGACTGTGAGAAACAGTACAAAGGTTTCTGGACAGTGAAGAATCTGACAGCGGATGTTAGTGGTGCAGCACTCCCCCATCTGGTGTCAGCTGATAGGCTTATCATTCTGAGAAACACAGCATCAGACTTGATCATTTAAAGGTTTTGTAACACAAGGTCTGTTTAGCACTGCATTACAGCTGAAATATTATGATATCAGTAACGAAAATGAGTAGAAACTTACCAGGATTGCACCATAAAGGTTACTAAATATAAGAAACTATCATGATTATGAAAAATATTGAAGTTCCTAAATGTAATTAAGGACCTCACTATAGATTTACTCCATACTAAAGTAAAAATCTTGCAAAAGTCGTCGTAACAGTTAGGCGTGTAAAGGAAAAAGTAATAAACAATGAAATGACCCATTTGTTTTACATTTGCTGATAAGAACCCTGTTTATATACTGTTGTGAAATACTTAATAACTATGAATTTTATTAGCTGTTAGAACATAATCACAGTGCAGTATAAATGTGAAATAACCTAAAAATTATATTATATTAAAGTCAAACGTTAATACAGCAATACAATAAATGTACTTAGTTACTTTTCACTATTCAAAGCATTTTTTATTTTATTTTTACCAACAATACAGTCGTTGATAAGAACATGAAGGGGACTCCTGTCATGCAATATCACTGAACACTTCAATATGAAACATTTTCTTCTCTTTTCTGTATCCTGAATGGATAAATCTCAAATATTTATCACTTCTCCTTATTAAAAATATTTTATTTGTCACTTCCATTTAAAAACAGAGCTGTTTTTGCTACTTTATTGTTTAGAATCATGCAGTAGCCTGAATTATCTGTATATATTTTATGTATATAGAGCTTATAAAAAGCATTTTAGGTCCTGTTCTTTGCAGCAACTATCAAAGCTGAGGCCAAAGCATAAATCCTGACTGAACTTGCTTAAAAATTGTGAAATCAACTTTTGAATCTCAGATCAATGTATTTCCCAATCACCTACTTTGTTGTGTAATGTTTCTTCTGATGGTTCTTCTGGTTTCACAGGATTGTAATGTGGTAAGAGCCCATGCTGACGTATGTGCTCAGGTACAGGCTGCTGAGAGAGTTCAAAAAACTCTAATTTTTATTATCTAATTGCTTGAAACACCAATTCTCTTGTTTTCCCAGATTAGGATGATTTGTTGTTTGAATGAATTTATGTCATGGTGAGATTTAGGTGGTTATGTGTGCTGCAAATCTTGCTGATTAACTGATGAAACTTTTTTGTTTTTCAATCCGATATTAAGCTCGTTACATAATGAGTTCATGCGTGTCTTCAGGCGGTTGCTCTTTGCCCCGGCCACATGAAGCTAAATCCTCTGTGGCCCAAATCTTCGCTTTTATAAGAAGTTGAATTTTCTTCATGAGTTTGTGATAATATTGCGGACTGTGGACCACAGTACACACACTTTTCTGATGTGGATTTATTAGTCAGCAGCAGAAAGGGACCTATTGGACAATCACAGCCTATCGACTCTGTTAATGATCACCTGCTCCCTTTATATGAGGACGCTGGAACGTGTGCTCTCAGTGAGTGATAGTGTGGTGGGACAGTGAGGATATCACCAAAGCCACTCGGGGTTTACAGATTTGATCGCGTTCTGCCTTCAGAGGACCTCACTGAAGGGCAGTCATGCGCCTGATAGGGTCCACAGTCCTTTTCTCTGTCCTGCTGCAGGCTATGGTACGAAAAAATGAGATTAGGGCTGAAACACTGGTTTATTTTGGAGCGTGCTTTTGGACAATGTCAGATATTTTTAAACTGAATTGGCCAGAGGCAACATGACACTGGATGTGGTTTTTATTTTCATTTATTTTTGTATTTTATTTGAATATTACACATGTATTTTACATTTTTAAATGATTTCAACACAGAAAAAGTGAAGGTGTATCAGTGCTACATGTGCTGGGACATATTTCTTGTATTTATTAAGAACGATAAAAGTGCATTTTGGAAGAAATCTTCCATTACTTAACCTTTTTTTTCACCTCTCTTGTTTCCTAACAGTCTGCTCCAACAGAGGACTGGCAGACGGCCACATCTATTTATGATTTCTCAGCAACTGATATTGATGGCAATGTGGTGTCTCTAGAAAAATACAGGTAAATCTATTTACATGTCATATTATCTCCCTTAATTAGCTGCAGCGTTCTGTTTCAAACTGACTGTATCATCACTACAACATAACACACGTACCTCTTTGTATTTTCAGGGGGAACGTTGTCATCATCACCAACGTTGCCTCTAAATGAGGCAAAACCCCAGTAAACTACTCTCAGTTTGCGGAAATGCACGCCAAGTACGCTGAGAGAGGTTTAAGCATCCTTGCCTTCCCTTCCAACCAGTTTGGAAACCAGGTGTGTAGATTTAAGGTGTTTTCATAGACGAAAGAATAATGTTTGATTAGGTCCAAAACTGTGATTTTGATCATTTCAGTTAAAAAGAATGTGAGTTTATTCTCAGAACATTGAATTACTTTGATATTCATGCACAATATCAAAAGGAAAGCATCATATTGTAGTTAATAAAATCAAACTTTTCTTTTTTCAGCATCGGTTTAGTATTTAATTTTAATTTTTTAATTTAATTTTTAAACAGCTTGAGGCTTAAATTGAGCTGATCACTTATCTTGTGATTTTTCCATCTTGTTTTACTTTGAAGGAGCCTGGAAATGAAACTCAGATCAAGCAGTTCGCTCATTCTTACCACGCACAGTTCGACATGTTCAGTAAGATCGATGTGAACGGTGCCAATGCTCATCCTCTGTGGAAGTGGCTGAAAGATCAGCCCAATGGGAGGGGCTTCCTGGGAAAGTAAGTGACGAATGTATGAATTAATCTCTTTATGACACAAAAGCTTGTCTGGGATAATTTTAAAAAGCATACAGGAAATGTTATTTAATTAAAGTCAGATGCTCTAAATAAACTATTTTTCAGCGTAGTGTTTCCTCAGTGATTACTTACTCACATAGTTTTTTTTTCTCATTCCTGCAGTAGCATCAAGTGGAATTTCACCAAGGTAAATATTTGTATTATTCATTTATCATGCATTTAGACAGTAAATTCATAATTAGCATCAGTGCTAAGCAGGTGACCTCTCTTGAGGCCTGTAAATGCTTCTCAAGTATTTTTTTAATCTGAAAGTAAGACAGAAAATAATTCTTTGTTCACATGTTTATTGTTGACTGTGATTTCATTTTTTCTTTTTCTTCCTTGTCTAGTTTTTGATCAACAGAGAGGGTCAGGTTGTGAAGAGATACGGACCACTGGATGATCCAAGTGTACGTACACACATCTTATTTACCACAGATACTACAGTGTGCTGGAGTTTAACTGTAGCACCCTTTGTAAAAGATATAACACTGTGTACTGATGAACATCTGCTGTTCTGTTGTGAATAAGTTCAATAAAAATAAGATGAGTAAGTTAACAAAATGACAGGATTAAGGGAGAAGATCCCTCTGGATTTCACATAAACAGACATTACCTGCAGCCCATAATTCACACAAACAGGTCGAGATTTCTGAGTCACTATAGCATCGACTTTACATGCTCTGTGTGTGTTATTATGTCATCTGATGTCAGCCTTTTCTCTTTGGTTCTTTGGTTCCCAGGTGGTGGAGAAGGAGCTTCCTCGTTACTTGTAGACGTCCAACATCATGATTGATTGATGCCTCACTTACTTAAACTTCATCTATTCCGTTGCCATATTAACTCCTTTTTATCTCCTGCCTCTCCAAACACCGGTGGATACAGTTTGGTGTTCAACCCCAGACCAGTGACGGTCTGTTCATAAACCTGCATGGCAGACAGAGCAGACCTGATGAAAATGGCGTGCAAACCTCCTGGGAGAACCACCGAGCTTGTATTCATTTGGCTTTCTGGAGAAAAGGAGAAATGATCCCTAAAAGTAACTCATTAGATAGATGAACTTACATTAATGTGTGGCATTGTTTTCATAATAAAATGTGTAGACTTTGTTCTAATCATTCTTTTGTCTGTGATGTTTATTTTCTATCAGTTGAACATTTTTCAAGTTATATTTGTCAGATATTTGATTGTTTTGGGGATTAGATGTGTGTCGATGGTTTGTTCTGAGTTATTGATGTGTGCAATAATCATTCATTCTGTAAAGTGGAAATGGTGAAAAGTGACAGGAAATCCATCTCTGCTCTCTTGAAAAATGCAAGTGTGAGTGTGTGTGTGTGTCGGAAAACCATTCATGAATGAACGCTAGTGCTTAAAAGGAAACGGCAGGATTTGTTCCTCAGGGTAGAAAAATGTGGGCTGCAATGTCACGTTTTGTTGTGTGGACGTTGGGCTCATAGTGCAGCAACTGCATACTTTAATCACAGCTATGATTTTTAGATAAATAAATACATTCACACATAAATATGCTCATAGAGAGTTTAAGATTTAACACATATAGTCTCATAAGTTCCACCAGAATAGAGATGGTTGTAGAGACACAGAAAAACCATTTAGATCTGATATTTTCATGCCAAAGCCCGTCTAAAAAACAACATTAACAAACAAAAATACTATCAGAATAAGTTCTATATAAATATTTTTGCAACTGAGCTTTTGTCAGATGGACTATTAGTCTGCCTGTCAAGTTTTTTACATAAAAAAAATCAGTTTATTCAGGGAAATGCTAATAAACAGGCTAAATCGCAGATGCAGAGGAGCTTTTTCGCTGCCAAAACAGGTCAGCACTTGTTATTATATGATGAATAATGTTTTTATTATCAGAAAAATTGAAAAATATTAAGTATATATTAAAATATTAAATATTAAAATATAAATAAAATATTATATTGCAAATTCTATTTTTAAGAATGAATAAACATACCGTGAGAAAAATTATAATTTCATTTAATAGTATAAACTTAGCATTTTCCCCTCATCTTCACTCCAATATATATATATATATATTGGAATACATAATTATATATATTATAATTATATAATAATATATGTATTATATTTATATAATAATATGTATTATATATTCAGAAAGCATTCTAGTCCAAACTGACTCAGCGTTGTCTTTGGTTGTATTATGTACTATGTACTCCTATATATGATCTTTTATATATTTCATATGATCTTGTATATAT
>JAQMCX010000046.1:5977574-5990148 GCA_029814765.1 Acanthurus leucopareius
ATTTTCACTGTCTCCTGCAATTTCATCGCAACAAATACGCTCAAAACATCGCAATTTTTTAGAGAAGCTGCTGTGAATTCAGGCATTTTAGGCCGCAACAATCTTGAAAAACGCCCGTGAAATCCTGGAGGATCTGACCAACAGCTCTGTGTCGTCTCCTCCATGTTTCTATATCCTTCACTTTATACGCAGGTTTTAGCTGGATTTATAGCTGCTGGCTGCGTTATTTGCTGCATTGTTTGTTCCAATAGGTCAAAGTCTGTGTGTCTGTTTTTCCCGTGGGTTTTCATTTGAGCCTGCAGTAGCTGTGGTGAGGACTTCTCTTTGAAACCACAGGCAGTGCGGCTTCACGCTGCGAATAAAAGATAGGGGAGGCTTAGTGTTGGTACGAGCACACCTTGCTGAGTAATCAACCGTATACTTGAGGCTGCAACACAACAGTGGTGTCGGATCATGTGCATTCAACGTATGCATTCAGACGGCAGCCTGCAGAGGTGGTCTGCGTGGCGTGTCTAAGTTAAGCGTGTCTAAGCGGCATGCTGGGATAAATGCAATTCTACAGAGCTTTCGAATGATGACAGGAGACAACTGTTATCCCCATTAACACTGAAGTACATGGCTGAGTTGGAGCGTTTTAAGACGACATTTCTGCTTTTGTTGCTGAATTTAAGTAGGAATTTATTCCAAAAACCAGACATTTAGAAAGATTAGAAACACTCATATCAATTAATAAATTTAGGGGCATCATAAAGAATGTGGTGGCAGAGGAATGTGTTTGTTTTTCGTGAGAGGTCCACTGTGTTTTAATAGTTGTTCTTGTTGTTTTATTGTGGAATTTTCTCTGTTTGTTTCTTTTTGTTGCATCTTAATATGTTGTGATTGGCCAGGTCTCTCTTGTAAAGGAGATTTTGAATCTCAATGGGACTTCCTGGTTAAATAAAGGTCATATAAATAAAAATAAAAATAAATATGACACTTAGATAATGTTAGATAATGCATGGCACACAAAAAGCTTTAAGTGTGGCTTCAGTTCAGCTTTACACCGTCTCCCTTTGAGGCTCTGTGCTTTTGTAGGTTTTCCTCTGCAGGTATGAGCAGTTTTACCTCCACTGTTGTCCTTCTGTAGTTAGAGCAGATTACCCTCCACTGAGTCACCAGCGGCAGAAGCTGCTGCTCTCAGCAATAACAGCAGCACACAGGAGTCGGTCTGATCGTCACCCTGTTTGTTTGTATGATCCACTCCACCTCTGTGACTCCCTCCATCCCCGCCTCCTCTTCTCTTCTCTCCTCCCCGTAAAAGGACCTTTTTCTCTTGTCTGCATTTTTTAGGATCAGTAAGGACCACTGAGCTCATTTCTGATCTGGGAGCTCAGTAATGAAAAACATACTGAAATTGCATAAGAGTTGGAACTCTGGTGTGTTTTTTGTGTGTCTGTGTGTGTGTGTGTGTGTGTGTGTGTCATTTTGCCATGAGGACTGAGCTGTTTTTAGCTTTTCCCAGGGAACATGAACAGGGTGCTGCCAGTCTCTTCAGGAGCAGAAAGAGCTCCCTGAGGGACTAAAAGACACACACACACACACACATTTGACATATCAATCCAGTGGTGTTAAAACATTCCAACCAGCCGACGTTCTGGAGAAAATGTCTGAAATTTCGAACATAGAAGTATTTCAATTCTTCTCCTCAAGTGTGTTTCAGTGATTCATTCTACATGTTGACTCACACAGGACAGACATCACATTCCCATAAAACACACAGGCAGATGTCTGCATAGCTGACAGTCAGGTGTAGTTTCTTTATTGATTTCTGGATGTGTGTGTGTGTAAAAACCAGCTACTATCACTGTGCCGTTTTTAATATTCTGTCAGGACTTGCCCCAGCAGCTAGTCTCCTTTTTTAATAAAGAGTCTCGTTCTGCATATCTTCTCTCTTTGAATTCACATTTCATAGTCCGCTGGGCTTTCAGGCTTCTCCGAGAAAGAAAAATCGTCATTTTCATACCGTTAGTGAGATCCGTCATGCGAAATGGAGGATCAATACAGGAATATTTTGTATACCTTCTTTCTTTCATCGTGTTAAGTTATTATACTCTATCTAGAGATATTGTTATCAAAACACACAGACATCCTTAACTATTATTTAATGTGCCAGTTACGACTTTATTACACGTCCTCATTTTTCTGCTTTTAGTTTTTTGAGCGTGGACATGAACTGCAGTCGGCGTGTTTGTGAGCATTAAAGAGACACTAAGCTTAAACTTCATGCACTTTTTTTACACTGGTTCATCTGGTTTGTAAATACTGTGACAAGCTGACACCACAATGCAGAGAGTGAAGAGATCATTTCTTCTTTTTGTTGTTTTAGGGGTTTTTTAAAGTGTCTTATTGTCAGTTAGCCGTAGTGTGAAATGAAAATGTAGTTGTCGCAGGTTCTTCTCAGATTAAGACTAAAGTCATTGTCTGCGGTCAGTAGCTGCTGTGTTTATCATGTGAGACACTTCTCACCATCATATTTAAACGTTCAGAAGACTTCTGCAGATCTTTCACCATCAGAGAAATAACGCAAACTTGACTGCTCATTTCACAGAAACACAGTCGTTCCCACAATCATCTGTCAGTCAAAACTGTTAGTAGATTATTATCAAATGTTGTATTATAGAAATGTTTTGTAAAGCCGCTTCATTGTCCCTCATGTTGCAGCTGAGCAGAAACCAGCAACAACCCAGAAAAACAGACAGACAGACGGTTACTTGACTTCCACCTGTCCTTGCGTTGGAGCTATCTTATCCTGATAATCCAGACAGTTGGTCTAGTAGCCTGGAGAGAATGGGATTGGGATTAGAGATAGTAAAGTAGTAGTGACCGTGGCTGAGCTGTCTTTGCTTTTAGGCTTCTGTTCGTCTGTGTCACGGAAGTTTACGATTTTGTCTGAGCAAACCACAGCGAAGCCAGCTGGAGTTATGGGAACGAGTGTAGTCGTCTGTGTGTCTCCAGCTGTGAGACTGAAAAAAAGCCTGGAGTCAAAATGAGACGTGTCGACCTGTTTTGGAATGTAGTTTGTTGTTTTACAGCTCTGCAATTGTTTTTCTGTGTTTGTTTCTGTTTTGTTTTTGTCTCAGGATGATCACTGGTGCTTGTTTTATCCCTTTAATTATAAAAGGAAAACAGTATTAAAGCTGTGAATAAACGTTTCTTGAAAATAACTATTGTTCAACTGTTCAACAACTAGCATTTAATATAAAATTTGTCATATTTCTCTTTTGTTTTTTGTTTTTTTGTGTGTTTATTTCTTTAATGTCAATGCATTTTATTTCCAAAACGCAGTTTTTGTTGCAATAATATTAAGAAGCTAATGAATATTTAAATTTCATTTAGCTTCATCTGGAAATTTTCTAGTAGAAATGATTGATTATCTAATGACAAATCAAACTAAAACACACAAACAAATATAAAAAAAACTGGACATTAATCAGCCATTGTTTGAATAATCCAGTTTTGTTTAATTTGTTTTAATACAAAATGACCAAAATTCACTAAATTCATTTTGCAGCTATATTGATTACCTACTCTTGTCTACTTTCTGCAAAAGTTAATTGATCTCTTTGAGGTTTAAGAATAAGCAAATTGCCCGTTTGCAGACTGTGTTGCATTGCTCATCGTCTAGCTCTAAGCTAAATGTCTCTGAGGGATGTTTTCCGAGCCAACAGAAGGCAGGAAGCTTTTTATTAAACCTGCTCGTTTGCCTGGTTCCACTGATCCTAATGGATGACTTGGCATAGTGAAAAGCTGTTCTCTTCAGCCCCCGCTTCTTCCACACATTCACTGTATTATACAAAGTGTATGATATGCACTGACAGCAGAGGACAGAGCAGCTTTCCTCCCTCTGAGCTCGCTGCTTTGTTCAGTAAAACAGATGAATGCTGGGCTGAAGTGTCTCCGGGCAGGAGGTTGCGGATGTGTGCTGGCAGAACCATGCAAGCTTAAGACATTTTAATGTATTTAGAGCTGAATTTAATTCAAACGTACTTCTTCTGCAGCCTGTAAGTAGCTCTCATTAGTGTGCATGTGTTTGCTTCTGTGCATGTTTCCTTATGGAGGCAGCACAGATAACCACAGAGTGCTTTAATTGCAAGTAACGTTGAAAGCCTCTTTGAAAAGCTAAGCATTAGTAAGTGGATTCTCTTTAATTATTACTCTGCCATCCAAATAGTTTTGTATTGATGAAGGAATAATTGTCAATTAAGAGGAATTATTGATATATTTAAATGAACATACAGATCTGTACATCTACATCTACACACACGGAGAAGGAGTCACAGGGTTTGTTTACATGCTCAGCCGTGCCTGGCTTTGAGAACATCCTGCTAATGTGTTTGCATGCTAACATTACATCCTAGTTACAGACACAAAGAGAAACTCTGCGGCTGTTCGGGTTGGGCTGGATTGTTGAGAGAGAAACCAGGATACTGTGACGTGCAAACACATTATCTGTGGTTTTTCACTGTGCAATCAGGTGTGCCTTTGAATTGAATTACATCAAAGGTGCTCAGAGGACTTAAATATGACTTGAAAAGAAAAGTTGAAAAGGTTTATCAGCTGTTTTGCAGAGAGTTGGATGGAAGGGTTGATATTTAATTCATTTAGTTCTTAATAAAACAGTGCATGACAGTCTCATATCGACAACAACATTTTGTTTTTGTAAAGATTATTTAAATTCTATCAAAATGTGTTAATGAGTGAGCTTTAAAGGTTTTTATAGGTAGATTTTGTTATTCAAACAGAGCCAGGCTTGTTGTTTCATCCTGCTTCCAGGCTTTATTCTGCGGCTAAGCTAATCATCTCTGTCTCTATATTTACTGTAAAGTCATTAAAGTGATATCGATCTTCTTATCTAATTATAGCCAAGAAATAAATGATGCCTATATCTCAAAATGACTAAGTATTGAAAGGGTAGCATGTGTTGTTTTTCCATTACTCTGAGGTGTCTGAAACCAAAGTGTGCACCGACAACAAGGAGATTTACCGGAAACCTGTGGATCATTACTAATGTGGGTGGTTCACATCATATCCTGAAGACCGACATAACAACTTTAGTGTGCATCCAAACACACTCAATTAGGCCTATTTACCGTCTCCACTTTTCCATTCTTAGCCACGGCCAGAGATGGAGGATGAGGACTAGACAGGCTGCACTTGTGGAAAAACACACAGCTCGCTGGCTGCTCAGACCAAGAGCTCAAAGCTCAAAGGTGGAGAAGCCCGATGACACTGATTTAGGATCAGTTTTCCTTCCCCCTGTTTAAGCAGCAGCCATCACTGTTGCATAACTCCTGTGTGATCCAGGCTGAGGTGAACCATAAATTAACTTATTCTAAAAAAAGGAGGTCCTGGAGGCGACAGTGTCTGTCTGAACTTCAACAGCATCCTGAGAAAAGAGAACAAATCATTTCCACAGCTCTTCTCATCCATGTCAGATGATATTACAGCCCCACAGCGTCGTTCACTATGTAAAGGACTGACAGATGAGCTGATAAGCTGCTTGTTTATCTCCATGTTTTGTTATCGAGTAGGCTGCTTTGTTGATTCTCCTGCTCTTTGAAATTTGCCAGATTTATGGATTTCTAATTTCTATAAGTCACATCAGATGCACTTTAAAATGACAAGCAAGCGCTGTTTCTGTTATTGCATGAAAAATTAAGAGTAACTCAATAGCTCGAGTGCCATCATTTAGCCTCTGCCAAGAAAACAAACACTCATTTCAGAGACTGACTCTTACTTAGCCCATCATCAGGGAATCCCAGTATTGATCGCATGAGGGTCAGATACCGCTGTCAGTGCTGCCTCCACTATATGATGTTAACAAGTATGTGATACATCTGAGTCTTTTTGTTTGAGATTCATTTTGTTGCTTTAGATCTGCTGCTGTTTTTGTTCTTGTACTTGATATAATTGTATTTACTTGACTGATATCAACAGAATTAAAAGCCAGAAATGTATTTTGAGAGGATATGTGATGGTGTTTTGTTTCAGAACAAAGTCAGCTCCTGTTTTATTTAGTTTTATTTAGTTTCTTTATCTTTCATGATGCTTTTGTTAATTCATGAGTGAATGGCTGCGGTCTGTATACATGCGTTGTATCACATCACCTGTCGAGCTCTGCTGACGGCCTGTTTATCATCTGTGTGTTGATTCTGGGCTCACGTGCGTCAGTCGCAAAGATACTGGTTGACCTCAGTTGGGTCACTATGGAAACAAAAGGGAAGAAGAAGAAGCAGAACGCAGTGTGCAGACCGTATCGCTCATTGTTCTGTTGTATCCACATGTGCATTGTCATCACCACCACTGCCACTTCTGTTTTGCAGCATTAGAAACAAAACTGTTTGCTAGTTTTCATATGCATGTGAATGTGAACGCACCAATCTCACTGTGGAGATAAATTTAATAAACTGATGGAGCTATATACAGGATCTGGCGTAGTTCTGTGGTTGCAGCAGTGTGTGTGCATAGTCTCATGAAAAGTGACAACAAACAGTGTTTGAACTGTGACAGCAGTGTCATAAAGGGGTCAAATGTTGCTCGATCACTGGGTAACCTCTCCTGAGTCAAACACAGGGTTTGTGTGTGAAAATGATATAAATAAGCCTGTTTCTCTCCTCGGCTCCCGTGGCTATCACCGGCTGGTAATGGACCACTCTCTCATTGGCTGTAAGATTGAGCCATTAAACCAACACCTGCTAGGCAACAGTCTCAGCTAGAAGCTATTTATTTGGATGGGTCTATTTGTTGTTCCATCCCCTGCAGAACTCTAATATGGGTGCATAATGGTGGAGTAGCAACTATTTTACCTCATTTTCTCAGTTTGAAGCCTCCATATGTGATCAAAAATGGATTCTCTTCGGGTTTTATAAGAGGAAAATGGAGGAATGCTTACAGTGGTTCATGTTATCATGTCAGATTCTTGTGCTGTGGGTAAAAGCATGTTCCTGAAGACATTTTTTACACAGTAATGTGGTAAAAATAGTCTCCTACTAAGCAATTCATAGCCTACAACTAGTAAAATTGATTTGTTAAATGCTAATGAGCAAGATGATTTCTGATTACTGTAATAACCTTCTTTCTTTTGTTAGCAATGTACTTAGTAGAAGTCATTTGGATTTCATAAATGACTTGTTTTTTCACTTCCTGCTTTATAAAATTTACCATTTCTGTCCCATCAAGTTTCAGACTCCTTTGTCTGTATCTCCTTTATACACTTTAATATACTCTCAGCATCATCTCTGTCTGTTTTATTCTAGAGAAATAGCAGCAGAGCATCATGTCACTTGCACTTACAATCGGTTGCTTGTTGTTGTTATATAATTATAATTCAGTCACGCATAAACACAATGTTTTTGGTTAAACTGTGTTTAACCCAAACCACTGTGTTATTACAGTTGTTTCTGGTTAAACTGTCACGGGGGTGGTTCGCTCAGAGTTGAGCAGGGATAGATGGAGCACATGTTTGGACACACACAGCATGACTCAGGCTGACTCCACTGCACACACACACACACATACACACACAGTATGCCTTAAAATCTGTAGTCAAAGCTAGCAGTCACACACTCACACCCCCTCACATACCTACGCATGCATACAGACTCCTGAGGGCAGGCTTAACAGGTGCAGGCATGCGGAAAAGAAGACATACGGCTGGACGAGACACATGATGTACATATATACAAATGCATCCACACTAAGAGAAACAGGCATTTGAAAACATCAAGAGAGAAGTGAAAGAGCCACATAAATTATGTGCATTCATAGGCTCAGATGTACAAAGTAGATAAGATATTTTGCCCCGTAAAAACGAAACCGTTTATTTATCCACATTGCAAACATTCCTTCACCAGCGGCTTGTTTTTTTGTGGTGTTGTTGTTTTCTCTCAGATTTGATTCGCTGGATGTTCCAGCTTGCAGGGAGCGTTGTTGGAATTGCATTGGCATGCTCTAGCTTGCTCATCCCTGTGTGAATATACGTGTGTGTGTGTGTGTGTGTGTGTGTGTGTGTGTGTGACAGAGGGAGACAGATAGAGAGACAGAGCAGGAGGAAGGGTGGCATGCAGGCTATTCTGTGGCTCAGTCACATGGGCATGCACGAGAGGCAGGCGGGCGGGCAGAGACTAGAGAAGGCTGGCTATCAATTCAGCTGCAAACACAGAGTAAAGCTGTGAAGATGATACCCCCCCCCCGCATGACGCTGTTAGTGTCTCAGCTGGTGAGCGAGACTGATTCATTGCATACTGGTTTAAGATTGAAGTCAGAAGGTCGTTTTTCATCTCTTTTTGCCTTTGTTTGACCTGAAAATATTAAATAATAACAAATATGTCAAAATTCATCAGAGTCTCACCTGTAAACAATTTCTGAGCTTCTTTCTAAAAGGCACTTCAATACAGAACATTGGAAATTAAATTAAAAGACCCTTTTCACAGCAGACATTTTGACATGTCACAGTAGAAAAAACAGAATAAATGATAAAATTAATGGGCTCCTTTATTTTCATGGCGCTGGTATCGTGCATGCTGTTCAGTCTTTGTTTCCCTGCCAGGTACCGAGAAGTGAAAGAAAAATGTGAAGTAATCACAGAAATGTGTCCAATGTGTCTGCCGGTTCGGAACATTTAATCTTGTTACTAATAGTTCTATCTTTAATAATCTATTCGTAGCTGTCAGACAGTGTTGGTGCTGTTGTAAACATGTCTGCAGTTTCTCTCTAAATTCCACCATCTGGGCAGCTGAGTGTGATGTTGGTTATGCTGATTGTGATGAACAGAGAGGCAATCACTCACCCTCACTCTTGTGCCGTCTGATGCCCTCTCTCTGCTTCTTTACACTCTTTCATTGTGTTCTCTCTTTCCTGCCCTCCTCATCTTTCTCTTCATTATCATGCAGAATGTTATACATCTATAATTATGCATCTATTTCAGGCCCTTCTTGGCAAAAAAAAGGAGTCCTCTGATTTCATTTTTCTACTGCTTGCATCCTATTATGGACAAAAGAAATGTAACTACATAGCAGGATGTAAAACTGCCGTACTTCTGAGATTTGTTAGGTTATAATACTGTATGTTATGTGAACCATTTGCATTTGTTTCTTGATAAAGCAGTGCAGTCTAGATTATATTAGCCCTGGAAAGCCTGCTGAAGAGTGATAGAGTGCAGTTTACTCCCACTCCAACAAACCCATTGTAGATTTAAACTTTGCTGAGTTGGTCTTTCTGTGTTGGTTTAATTGGAAATGAGGGATCTCATGATTGACTGAGTAAAGTGTGTCAATCTATTAATATATTTAATATCTAATGTGTTTAATTCATGCATGTTCAACCCTTTTTATCTTTATATTTGACTTTGATTGGCTCGTCATACTTTCTACCCCAGTGTTTTATTGTTTTTGGGCCGTTGCTGCCAACGTCAACTGTGTTAGATATTTCCAATCTCATTTATTTCATCAAGTCAAAACAAAGCGAGGCAGCTGCTCACACCAGCATGCTGACGTCAGATGAACAGCTAAGGTGTAGAAATATGTTATTAACCACGTATACAGTCTCAGTTTAGAGCTGGAGGAGCTTTTCAGAGAGTTTGATGTCAAAGTGTCCTTGGAAAAGATACTGATCCCTGAATGCTCCTGATGGCTGTTCCATCGGTGTGTGAATATTTGTGTTTGAGCTCCTGAAGAGCAGGTTGGCACTTTGTGGAGGAGCCACCTGCTGTGAATGTTTGATTTGTGTGTGAATGTTTGAATGCAAACTTGTGTTGTAAAGTGCTTTGTCGGTGAAAAACCAGGAAAGTGCTACATGGATGCAACAAAGCGTTTATCACACAATTTGTCGTTTCATTTCGCATGTTAGCTTTCTGTCTTTTCTTAGTGAGTACTGAACAATAACTGAAACTTATGGGAATATTTGGTAGTAAACCAAAGTACAGGACAAACTGAAATCAACAAAGTCAGAAGGATCAATCCACAGGAAACCATTAGTGTCTGTACAAAAGCTTAAGGAAAAATTTCAAATATATTTGACATATTTCAGTCTAGACATAAGAAGTGAATGACAGACTGACGTTGTAATAGTTATATTCATTCCACTAATATGGCTAAAAATGTATTTAATCACACACACACAGTGTGAAGTGTTGAAAAGGACTCGGTGTCCTTGTGTCCGAAGTCACCGTTTTCTGCTGTTCTTCTGGCTGACAGTCGGCTACATGTGTTTGACACTGTTATTACATAATGTTGGACTGCTCCGTCCAGCCTTTGGGATTCATTTTGTCACACAGAGCACTAATGATGCTGAGTAATGGAGTCTTTCTGTCTCTAACACAGTCGTCTCTGTCTCTGTCTCTCTCTCTCTCAGATGCTGCTGCTAAGAAAGCCTACATCACAGAGGTGAGCCACCATCTGTCCCTGTGATTTTCTGCTTTGTTATGCTTCCCTGTCTCGTTCTTTTTTGATCCACATCAATAGCTACCAGCCCTTTGGTTTAAGCCAGACACTAATGAAACCACTACAAAGGTCTGAGCTGAGGAGGCCTGCCAATTAATAAGAGGGTCAATTAGTATTTGTCGAGTGTAATTTTCCCCGTTGGGTGCATGACGACTGCAGAGTGCCATAAAGTTTCGACAAACAAATGATTTGAATATCGCTACGGTATTCTTTGTTTTTGCTAGACAACTTGGCTCACATTCTGTTAATCCTCCTAATTTGGTAAATCCCATCCATCTGGCACTGCAGCCACTGACTGTCTGTTAAAGCCAGCACTCACAAGTATTTTACAATTTGTTTAATTTGAGCCTGCTGGGATATTAAACATTTATAAATAATGTATATTTTAACCAAAAAAGCTCAATAAACATATGAACATTACTAACAAAAGCACCAGAAATATTTACATTGGATGTGTTGAGATCTAAAATATCTGCTGTAGCTTCATCCATTTAAACAGACTCTAAATCAGATTAAATTACAATCTGTGCAATCAGG
This sequence comes from Acanthurus leucopareius, assembly GCA_029814765.1. Taxonomy (NCBI): domain Eukaryota; kingdom Metazoa; phylum Chordata; class Actinopteri; order Acanthuriformes; family Acanthuridae; genus Acanthurus; species Acanthurus leucopareius. Next base: position 5,988,590 of record JAQMCX010000046.1, read on the forward strand.
CCTCATGCGATGCACAGACTGAGTTAGATTGATTAAGGAGATACAGTAATTAGAGCAGAGTGTTTTCCCAATAAACAATGAAAAGATTCACAAAAGTAATTCCTTTCAATCATCACTTACATGTTGTATAAATCTGCAGAGAACTTGACCTCAGCCTGTATTTTAAGGTAACATATCTCATGTTTATGTGCACTTAAACATTTCATTGGCAAGTTTCTCTTGAAGAATCCATGATATTCTCACTGCATATTCCCTCTTTATAAATACCAGCTTACATGGGGGAAATCTGTATGTGCTGTTTTTGTGCACACACATCATTTATACATCCATGCTCTGGTCTGCTCAGTGAAAACCAGTTCATAAGATCAAAGCTTGAACTCTGCTTTCATGTATTAATACTCCTCAGTCTTTAATATTTAAATAATAACTGTTAATGAACAGGTGCAAACTCTCCTGTTCCCATAATACCCGTCTCTCTCTCTCTCTCTCTTTTTTTCTCATCAGATGCCCTCATCCTCGGGCCAGCCTGGTCAGGGGAAGAAGATTGGCCACAGAGGGGTGGATGCATCAGGGGAAACTACCTATAAGAAGGTAAGATAGACAACCATTATGTATCATCTGGTTCAAAATATGTTAAAACATGGGACTTTTGCACAGAAAACAGAGCTCAGTGTGGATTTTATAGCCTGAATGCTGATGATTTTATCAGCTGAAAACAGTATCATGCAAGTATTTCAGTAGATATCTCTCTCTTACCAAATCACCCCCCCTTACAGACCACATCATCAGCCTTAAAAGGTGCCATCCAGCTGGGCATTGGTTACACGGTGGGCAACCTGAGCTCCAAACCTGAGAGAGATGTGCTGATGCAAGACTTCTACGTGGTGGAGAGCATCTTCTTCCCCAGGTCTCCACTTCAAACAAACATATCAAACATCACAGTGTATATATGCAGTATTACTACTATGTATTTTGCTGATATGATACATAAGAAAACATAAGTTTGACTGCTGTCTTCTGATCTTATTTGCTCTGATATCATCCCATAATTTAGTGAAGGCAGCAACCTCACTCCGGCCCACCATTTCCCGGACTTTCGCTTTAAAACGTACGCTCCTGTGGCCTTCCGCTACTTCAGAGAACTGTTTGGCATCAGGCCGGATGACTACCTGGTAAGATGTGATGTGCTCACAGCTGCATCATCTGTGTCTCTAAATTAATTAGACCATTAGAACTACAAGGGGTGATTATTAATAAGGCTGATGTTGTCATTTCTCGGAGGGTGCTGACTTGCAATTTTTAATTAACTGAGATAGAAAAAAAACAAAAGTTATCAACTTTAAACTTTCTGCATAATCACTCAGATAGTTCAGCTGCAAATGCATGTGACAAGAGCTGTATAACTCTCTTTTTTATTACTGACCCTTCAGAAATCAGTCTCTACAGGATTTCGCGGGCGTTTTTCAAGATTGTTGCAGCCTAAAATGCCTGAATTCGCAGCAGCTTTTCTAAAAAGTTGCGATGTAAGTTGCGATGAAACTGCGGGAAACAGTGAAAAA
>JAQMCX010000046.1:5997047-6009564 GCA_029814765.1 Acanthurus leucopareius
CTTTAGCGCTGCTTCATCTAGTGGATGCATAACGCAACCCCAGCCACTACAGTAGTTTCTATTCTATGCGCCTTATATATGAAAACAGTTTTAAAATAGGCCATTCATTGAAGGTGCACCTTATAATCCGATGCGCCTTGTAGTGCGAAAAATACGGTAATGTAAAAATCTTGTAACTCATTTATGATTATTAGCAATTTTTTTACACCAGAGCTTTTTTAAAAAATGTGAGGTAAGTTGCATTGGGGGTAAATAAGTGAGAGGTAAAGATAAGAGGCAAATATGTGAAGGGAAGTCAAAGGCTCAGATGCTTTCTGGTGTTAAAACAACATAAACAGCTAGTTATTGTTGACTGGCTCACTGGTTTGGCCTGTTTATTGACAGTTTAGTGACACACAGCTCATGGAGGCAATTAAGGTTGTTGAAAAGTAGATGCTAAACAGCACATCTGAAGTCTTTGAACCCCTCAGGTCCAAATTAACTAACAATCCCATATATTCCCTTTCCTGTAGCGCGGTTCAGGAAGTAGCTGGTGCCGAGGCTCCCGATGCCGCCGCAGCAGCACCTTCCAGCCCTTCATCAGCACCTGAAGCAGCCTCAGCCTCCCCGTCTGCCTCAGCTGCTCCATCTTCACCTGGAGAAGCCAAGGAAGCACCGTCCAGTCCCAAGGTGGTGGTGGAGCCAGACCGGGCCAGCCAGATGTCAGGCTCAGGGTGCACCAGCCAGGCTTCGGTCGATGATGAGGATGACGTGCCAATCACAGATATCTACTTTGTAAGTAATCTCCACATGCACACACACACTCCCAAACACACACACACACGCATGTACACTCATTTTAGATTCTCTTTGATGATGTTAATCAAAGTAAGTGCATCTCAGACTGAGACTAGTTCCCATCACTTCTCATCTCTTTGAGTTCGACGTTTTTATTTAGCCATCAAGTCATCTTTAATATTTAATCAGCATCATTGTGCATTAGCTAATAGGAGATACATGTGTTATAATTAGTGTCTTTGCGATCATGAAGCCGAGGACTGAGCTGTGTATGTGATGCTCTTCTGCAGAGACGTTGACAGAAGGACATAATGAATCAGGCTGGTATGGGAAGACGAGTGTGTTAAGTAATTGCTTGCAGAGTGTGTGTGTGTGCATTCAGCTGAAGGAATGGTTCAACATTCACACTCCAGTCTTAATGCTAAGCTAAGCTGACTTCATATTTAGTGTGCAGACATGAAAGTGAAAGTATCAATCTTCTCTTCAAATTTTGCAAGAAAGCAAATGAGCATAATTCCCCAAAATGTTGAACTGTTTCTTTAAACACAGTTAAATTCAGTGTGCCGTCTCTTTCTGAGTGTGTGCAGAGTAATAACAGCATGTCAACATTACTTTGCTGTTTTTGTCCAATAAGATCCTTAACAAGTCAGCAGCCAAATATGTATGAATATCAAATTAAGTTCTTGCAGTTTGCGTGTGTTCAGTCTGCAAGATCGTCCTACTTAAAAGCAATCAACTATCATTTGATAGTGTTGTGTTGGCAGCTCTAAATGTGCCCAAAAGCACAGCTATAAATGAATGCATGAGTGTCAGGTGGAGGGTGGGGAGTGGAGCCAGTGATCGCAGTTACAGATAGAAACGTTTCCACATGGCCTGCGCTCCTGCTGGGTGTCACCTATCAGGAATCAAACACCTTCTAATGCGACATTAGAAATCCTAATGGCCAACAGGTTAGTCAGTGAACTCCTTCAGTTATTTAACATCCCTCTCATCTGACCAGCTGTGGCTGATGCCAAGGTCATGCCTCAGAAGAAGCAGGTCTGCTCTCTGTTCACAGCAGCAGGGCGTCTGTAGCTCTGCTTGAAGTGACACTGTACACATGCTGAAGTGTAGCTAGAGAAAAGCATGCTGGGAGTGGCCGAGTGAAAGTGAGTCTTTTTATCTGCTCTTAGCACGCTGCCAAACACTCGAACTGAAGCACAAAAGCTCCACATATCTTGTGTACTACATAAGGATCTAAGCCGCTGGAGTCGGTTTGGCCATTCAGCAGCTCAGTCAGCCAACACGCCATCTGAACGTCCTTTGTGCTCCCTGTTTTTTCCACTATTTCCATCACCAAGATCATCACTTCTCCCCTCTGACATCCCACACAAATCAGGTTTCTGCACGGCTGCTCAACCTGCTTTTTCCATTGATAAATGTTTCAGATGGTAGTCAACACCATTTGAACAGAAAGAGCAAGAACCAGCTTTAGTCTTATTGCTCCTGTATTAGTGAACTAACAGAAGCTTCTTCTGAATTAGAAAGAAAAATCTTTATTTGCATGTATCGAGGAGCAGTTACAGCGTTTTCTGATGCAAAAATCAATCGCTTACATCAATTCTGCTTGTAATTCAAGTCTGTTATGACACACATGCAAACACAAGCAAGTCAGTGCTGCAAACACCAGAATAAAAAAGTCCTTTTAACATATATCACTTGCACTAACTTAATAGAACCTTTTTTAAAAAGCAAAATGATTATAAGTGTACAAAGTGTTAAATTGACGTCTTTTCCAAACCTTTACAATCAAACAGTCGCCTGTGTGTAAAAGAAAGAGGCAGGAAACATGTTTTGAGTTTTGATACGAGAGCATTTGATCATGTGGCTCTTTTGGGAAACACAACATGTCATTTCACTGACAGGTTTGAGTGATTGATGGAAGCGCAGAGGGAGACAGGTGTGTGTGTGTGTGTGTGTGTGTGTGTGTGTGTTCCCACTTCACGGGTTTTCTCAGATCGACTCGTGACTAAATTATTTATCTTCTATTAAAATTCTCCACATTCTCGTTCCGCTCGCCTTCACCGCTGTCCTCCACATCTGATTATTCTCCTCCTCTCATCTTCACATCTTCTGCTCTCTTCGCCTGTTTTAGTTTCTAATTTTCACCTTCCTCTCTTCCATCTAGTCCTGAATCTTTTCTGCTTCTCCAATTCTCACGCTTCCTGTAACCTTTCTCTCTTTCTCCGCCTTTTTTCTCAGTCGTGTGAATGCCCTCATCAGTCACGATATAAGTGGTGAGATAGCAGCATGTTGTGAGGAAGGGAGCACTAAAACAGAACCAATGCCAGACTTGTGAATTTATCTGTCACCACTGACTCATCCGGTGTCTCCGTTGCGCTACACACGAGCTAACTTTTTCATTTTCACCTCAGCATGCTTCTTTTTTCATCCTGTATTTCCACCTCTGTCCTTCTACACGCTGCTTCATCTTTTCATAACTCTTTCTGTTTGTCCCTGTGCCATGTTTCCCCTGTTGTTAACAGTTTCCTGATGGAAGGACCTGGGTGGTCTCTCCTCTCCGACAGAGGAGGAAAAGCCAGGGCAGTTGGCCAGTAAGTGAGAAGGGAGTTAGATGATACCAGCTTTGTGAGTGGTACCTGTCCTTGTATTAGGTTAGATTAGTGCCAAGTAAATCGCTGTTGGTTTTATGAAATATTTAGTGTCAGTGTTGAGAGGAAGCAGGAGTTTCTGAAGCTTTAGGTAGCTCTGCAGATCGCCTACGATGTGTGAGGCTGCGACCTCCTCTCCCCAAAACAAAGACACATGTCGAAGGACAAAAGACTTTTTGTTTGTGACTCTTGTAATCATCTTCTGTTCAATCTCAACTGTGTCCTCGCTCATCGACTGCTTTCCTCATCCCTCTCTCCACCTCTGTGGATAGTGTAATAGCTTCAAGGTGTGGAGCTTCGTGTGTTTGTGTGTTTATCTGTGTGTGTGTGTGATATTAAACCCACACCAGCTCCTCCTCCATCACCAGCGCCGACAACCAACTGCTGCAGCTGTTTTGCTCCTTTAAAGGCAACAAAGAACCGACCGAAGCTTTTAAAAACATCGTGTAAAAAGCGCTTCTGCTTGTTGGAAAGTAAAAGGGTCACGCTGTCTTGTGTTTTGCTTTGACTGAGGATGCTCTCTGCGTCTGACTGTCCCCGCATCCTGGCTTCCCTCCCATTCCCACCTCCTCCCTCCCACTCCTCATCCTCCCCATTTGGCTGATGTGGCCGCTCATCCTTCGCTCTGTACACTTCACTCTGCGTCCCAGGAGTTAGTCCACATGGGGCTAAAAGACTAAGAAACATGATTTCATCACACATCAGTAGGATCCATCATAAGATTTAACAGATCCGATGTAACTCTTTAAGTCTTAACACTTAAACATTCTCACACTAATTTGATTTGTCCAATTCACACTTTCCAATGTCTCTCAGCAACATTTCCTTCTATATGCATCCCTAATTTTCATTTCCTGTCTTGTCTCTTCTTCTCCTGTGATCTCCTGTGTCTTTCTCCTGCCTGCCCCTGCTGCTTGTCTCTGTGCCTCTGGCCTTTCCTCTGTCCCCCTCTGCTGTGGTGGGTGTGTAAAAACAGCCTCCAGAGGACAGGACCTGGGTGTACTCTCCGCTACACTATGGCTCAGAGTCAAAGGCCCTGCCAGATGGGGATTGGGAAAGAGAGACAGTAAGTGAGAAGCACTAAAATATCGAGTACAGGAAAATCCTTTTGACAAGGAATCAAATCAGTTCTGTTTGGTGGTGAAAGGTTTTTTTTGAGATAGTAAGAATGTAAAGGGTTCATTTACCCGTTTAAAAGTCTTCTACAGTAAATGTAGAACAAGCTTCTCAGGTTCAGAAGTCCATCACTGTGCGAAGGCTTGCTCTGTCTCCAGAAACCCCGACACATTACAGCATCCATTTCCTCATTGATAAACGGGTGGAAATGGTCACGTGCAGTTTGCGTGACCATTGAGTCCACGACCAGCCATTGTGTGTCCCTCCAACAACAAGCTGTCAGCACTTACCACCCCACCTTACTGACTGCATCAGCCCGCCTGGAGCCTCATGCACCCCCAGGCTCCCACAGCTGATGCTGCTCGATGGTCACACTGAAGATACGAACACGAAACTCAACAGAGGTGCCGCTGTTTTTACAGAACAGAACAGAACACGGACATCGTTTTGGTTGATGTTGGGAAACGTCTGTGACTTTACTCATCAATTCTGAGTTAAGATTTCAGTTTCAGAGTCAAAACATTTATAAAACTATTTGTTAAATCTGGAAATCAAAGGTTTTAAAAATAAAGTTAAATAAAAATCGACATCACTTGGCTCTGACTGTTTCCTGTTAGAGGTTTTACTTTGTTCAGTGAGCGTTATCGTTAGCATTAGCTTAAATTCTGCTGTTTGCCGTGCTCTTATGAGATGTCAGCAGCCAGTGGTTCGTTTTACTTTTAATCTACTCAGACGCATCTTTACTCCAGGAATGTCTTAAAAAAGTTTCGTGCAGGCATTTCTGATTAAATAATTTAATAACAAGTTTATTTTTGGTAGATAGTTTGAAAAAGAGTGTAAGAAAGGATTAAAACGTGTTTTTCTTTACTTAACTGTCCCATCTAACTTCTGATGCCTCATCATATCGCTCATATTGGCTGGCTCTTCCTTCATTTTCCTATTCTAAACTGTAAACGGAAGACAAATGTGTATCTTTTGAAACATTTGCCTTCATAATATGAGTTAAAAGTCTGTTAGAAACACACATAATAAGAGCTGGAAAAGAGGAAGTCCAGTGTGCTTAAATAAACCAGAGGCAAAGCATTTTGATTCAGATTATGTAGCTGATGCTTCATTACGATATTTCACACTAGCTCTAGAAATGTCTGATTTGCAGCCTTAGATATTCCATTAAACTTCAGCAGATATTTGTTAGATGTGCCTCCGTCAGGCTGGTGGAGACCCCAGAACCCCACAGCCCACCACCCACCACCGCTTCAGCCTGTAATACATTAAAAACATCAAGCCCTTTCCTGATTTCCAGCGGCTCTTGGGTGTCTGTTTATGAGATTTCTGCTGGCCTTATCTCTTCTTATTTTCCTTCGCTCACTTCATTGTATGAAAGCTTTTTATTAGCTGGCTGGCTGTTTCACTATCATTAGCAAGTAATGCATGAGAAGATACACATTTCACACCCTGGGGAAATAAAAAACTGTGTGTGCTGTGTACACTCGGCCTAATGTATTCACTGCTTCTGCCTGTCTGTCTCCAACAGTAAACCCTGTGATGTGACAGAGAGAAGTGAACATCTCCGTAGAGGACTCATCAGTCTGAAGTTCAGACCTCAGCAGCAGCGGCGGGATCTCTGAGGGAAAAAGGATTTTAAACATGCATACAAAAACTGAAAAACACTGAGGGAGAAGAAGTGACTTGAGTACCAGAGAGGGGAAAAAAAATCCTGACAGTGACGACATCACTGATTTCCAACCATCCCTGCCTTTCACCCCTGACAAATGAAAAATAATAAGAATTTAATAATAATGTGTATGTGTGACATACAGTAGTGCGTATATGGCTGTAATCTTTATATGTTCAACATACATGAAAGACCACAGAAACTCACAGTGCCAATGAAAAATATTCACCCCCCCTCCGGAAGTTTGAATGTTTTATTATAACATTTGATCAAAGTAGATGTAATGTGGGCTTTTTAGCACTAATGACCAGAAGAAAACCCCTTAAAGAGGCCACATGTTTATTTGCTGGTTTATAAATTTACATGGTGGATCTGCTAGAACACTGCAACGTTTACACCATTTATTTTCTCACACTGTACATTTCTGCAGCTCTTTCAATTCCACTTCTTGTCTGAAATGCTTTGTTTTCCCCAAAAAGAGGCTAAAAGTTGTCACTTTGGTCCCTGAATGTTACATTATTTGCCCAAAATCACCCCAGCTTGTGCAAATAATAGACATCAGCCACATTAGCTGCACAGATTTGCACACAGGGTGGGCGAGTTCAGTGGCCTAACTTACAGAATAAGCAGTCAAACAACATGAGACACGACAGAAACTGCAGCTTCCAAGTTTGAAGTCCGGTCACGAGCAGCAGGTATCGATCAATCCTTGAGCTTAAACTGTTAACGACCCTCATTGATAAAAAGTGTCTGGTAGTGAACGCAGCTCTGCTCTGATGTCATCTGAATCTGCATTGATCATAAATAATGTATCCCACTCCCACCTTAACAAACTGTTTTCTCTGATTCTGAGACCCACACCAGCATTTACATTCACTCGGCTCTATTACTGACGGATTTACACCGTGAACATGATTTTAATTGTAGTGTTTAACAATTTACCTTAATGATTAAAGAGACTGGAGTGTTGTTTTATAGAAGATTAGATTAGATAAAATTCCCTTCAACTCAGACTTCAGGCTTTATAACTTCTCAGATGTTTTTAAAATTAGAGGAAACCCAAAAAGCATGTGGCCTCTTTAATTTCAGAGATAAAACATGAAAACTTCCAAACAGTCTGAACACTTTTTAAAGGTTTTTGTTCAGTTTGTTCTAGTTCACACAAGCAAAACCTTCCAACAGGCTCTTCAGGCTCTTTCACCTGAGCGGCACACTGAAATCTAAATAATAAGAATGAGCCCACTAACCCTCATTGTCACTGTTGTATTGTTAACGTTGTGCCCTCCTCACCGAGCATCAAGCTTTCTGTCAACAGCTGGAAGACAAACACGACATGTGTTCCACCTGGAAGCAGCACATGAGGCCAAATTTAGCTTTCAGTGTGCAGAAAAAGGGGTCAGGCCTGCGGTGTTGGAGGGCTCTGCATGCACGTGTTGAACCGGAGCTACAACGCTAACCATCGCTCGATCAGTCAAACCAAAACATCTGGACGTCCCTGACTCCGTCACATTTCCAGTAGAACATATATGCAGTTTAGTTTATAGAGAGTAGATTAAAAAAACACATAATTTCCTCTAGTGGATATATACAGTGATCAGAAGTTGTTTCTGTCATAGAAAAATAATTTATTATTTATAACAAAATGAGTTTTTTTGCAACTTTTTTTTTAACTTCTAAGCTTCTCTTCGCTCTGTAAACTTTTATTTATTTTATATGTTTCTATTTTATTCTAGTCTTAAGTGTTACTGATACTTTTTGTATAAGGAGGCTGAGAGTGGCCGTGCTTGTAATTACTTTTTCAATGCTGTTATCTCGAGATAACGAGATAATCATCGCATTACCTTGAGATAACTAAGGTTAGTTATAATTGTGATAATAAGTTTATTTATTTATCTCATATAAGATTGATCCAGTTGCAGATTTCTCAAGATAACGAGGCAACTTGTCTGAAAGCCAATAATCGAGACCTTGGAAATAAGCATTTGTTTCATTTGATCACATGTGATTTAAGTGCAGGAGCCTGTGAAGCTGCAGCCAGGCCACTTTCTCCTTGAATGACAGGAACTAATCTGAATGTTATCACTAACAGAGAGACACATACTGATTTCTGCCTGTGTGAGGCTTGATTGAAGTGCTGTCTGATGAGCTTGTCAGTGATGGGCAGTCCACAGGCTGACATTTTCATCTCGAATCAGAAGCTACGGTGGCTGCAGAAGCTCTGGTGCTATCACGCCATCTATGCATGACAGCACCAGACTCCTGATCTCTGATAAACATCAGGGCTATAATTTCTACAGGGGAGGACCTTTTGTTTTCCTCCAGCAGATTCATTAAGTGATTGTTCAGAGAAATCTGCCAACTGTTTTCTCAAGATGCTGATTATCATAGAAAAACAAGCCTGCGTCTCTTCAGATAACAAAACAATTCATCTTAATCTGGAAATAAAAGCATTAAAAAAGTAGGAACAAGCACAGCCAAACTCCACGTCTGTACTTTTTCATTCTGCAATGCTTTTTTTTCATCCCAAAGAATTTTAATTTTGTGTATTGATCATTTCTTCACTGCAACGTTTTCAGTCTTTTCCTAGTTTTTTGTGTTATCATGACAATTCAGTGTTAAGTCCTTTTATCACTACATCTCTTTCGGAAAAGGCCGCAGATTATGAGTCTTGCCTTGAAGGCATCAGTCGCAACACTAAGACAGCAGACATTGTCAGTCATCAGAATAATCTTCACATCATTACAGTGTCTTCCAGTGTTGCCCCTTTTTTTTGGCCAGATGCACACAAATCAATGAATTTCCTTTTTCTTTTCATTTAGTGGAAAAATAATCAGCATATCAGTGATAGTTACTGTATCTGGTTGCCCTCACCTCCTCACGATGACATCCATCGACTGGACATTTGAGATGTTTGTAGATGTAGAGCATCAGTTGTAGTATTTGCAGTCAATATCGTACCTGTTATCTGTATATGTGGATGAACACAGTATGTTACAGTGTTGACTCGGTGAGACACAGCAGTTTGTAAATGGGTTGAATGTTGTTTGCACTTACCAGGAGGACCTGAAGATGAACTAGTGATAGAGGCCAAATAAACATGCATCACGTTATCTTCATTTCTGCTCACACAGGCTGATATTAAGACGGCATTTATGTTACGGTTATCAAGTGTGTGTGTGTTGGTGAAGTCAATCACAGTCATCGTAGTGTTTACTGTAGTCTCTCTGTGGCTGACATCTTAGGACTCTCAAGTAAGACTTAAGTTCAACAAGCTGATTTCTATCTAACTTCATGAGCAGTTTTTTTTAGTTGTTCAGTTTGTTTCTGTGTGTGTTTTGTGTGTGTGTGTGTGTAAGGGAGGACACATCAAAGTCAGACTTTGTAAAAATACAAATCAGCTCATTCTCACGATGTGCAGTGGCCAGGTGTAATCAGTTTGCTGTCGTTCATCAGATGGAGACCATAGCAGCAATATTTTGTACAGTCTAGCTTTTTAAGTTCATTTTTATTGCCTTATTGAGAAATTTTACATGTAGGCCTATTGTTTATATTTTTTTCACTTGTGCTGTTGTATTTATTTTCTTTCTCATAGTTGTGCTCCTGAGAATGTGTACATAAAATTATAAATACATATATAAAGATATACAAATATATTTTCCATTTGAATCGGAGAATATTATTTTTATTTGTTTTTATTTTTGCTGCTGGGCAAGAAATGATTGCAATCTACATAATTTACTGTACCATATTCCCCAATGTGTTTATCGAGATGCAGCTGCTGTATATTTATGGTCTATAAACCACGGCAGTTTCTTTGTAAGATATCCAAAATTCAAAGATTTGTGGGTTTTACTGTACATGCAAATCAATAGGGATTCTTCCAACTGTTCAGCTGTGTTGTGTATGTGTTTTCAAATCGCTGTGTGCCCTCATCCAGTAGGGAGAGTCCTTTACAGAGACATAGCATGATTTCAAAATGAATATGCATATCAGAAATGTGTATTTATGTATATCTGTGTATATTCATCTATTTATACGTGAGGATAAATAGATGGCTGTATGTGTGTGTGTTTGGACTCAATCAGAATGAATACAAAATAAAGCAGCTCTATGAATTGTTGTCCGTGGAGATATTGTCACAATACATTTTTTTTAATTCCTTTTTTGAAATCATCACACATCTAATCTGAACAAGAAATTAGTAATTTGCACCAGATTTAGGATACAATCTTTATATTTTCTCAATCTGAAGATCATGTTACTTGCAAAACAACCACATGAAGATGAATCTCTAATCCATGAGATAGATAAAAAATTAACTCATTAATAGTCAAAGTCCTTTTCACTTATGTAAAGGCGAGCAGAACTTGCTAACAGGACGGTCCACTGGTCTGCAAGTCCACTGGAAGAGGACAAGGTGACGGCTGAAAAAAGGGGATTACAAATGGACAATAACATTTAATTTACTTAATAATCTACTTTATTAACAGTGGGTTTATTACAAATGGAGGACCAATTAAATATAGCATAGCCTAGTGCACTATTTATTTTTATTTATTGTCCCTAATCCTAACCCTATGTGAGTTGTATTGGTTGCATAGTGAGAGACCTGCTTTTTCCAAATAACACTACAACGTTTTTATTAGTTTGGATAATGTATAGTACCATGATATTAAAAACAACAAATGCATAATTTAATGTTTGCATAAAAAAATCGTTAAAAAAGTATAAGTTTTAAATGTTGCTCAATCTATACAGCATTCAGGGCGTCTAACTTCTGGGTAATCGCAGTATTATATGCTATGGATGGCGATTGGTTTATATTTTCAAAGAAAGAATACGATTGGTTATTGTGTTTGTCTGTCAATGAGATAAGCTTTCCGATTGGTCAAAAATTACGTTACTCTATTCACGTGCTCGTTCTGTTCTGTTAAGGCGGTGCCAACTAGCTGCCGGTGGGTAGGGTTGTTGTTGTTTGTGGAAAAAGTGCATAAAAAGTACAAAAACTAGTCTTCCAAAATGGGAACCCGAGATGATGAATACGACTACTTGTTTAAAGGTAATGAATTCTTTAAAGGTGAATGAATGACAGAGTGTTTGTCCTCTTTGTAAAAGTTTGAAGACAGCAGGACAAACTGAGGAAGTCAACTAAGCCAGCGTTAATGCTAAAGTTATGTTAGCTTTAGTGGTATTCGGTAATATAATATCTTTTGACTGAAGCACATCGTGTTGTCTTTTTTTTCAAATTAATTAAGCATCGCGTTTTGTTACCACACTTCGTATTAGTAATAAAAGTTAGACCTTAAACTCGCGAACTTTGAGTCGGGTAATTTCATTTAACGCTAGTTCTTAACAGGCTAACGACAGGTAAGTGGCTAAATAAGTAAGCTAACTTGCTAACATGGCAGCCACTCGGAATCGTTGAAAACAATTACCTGAGACACCTTTATTTTACTTAAAATCTAACAGCTGTTCACTAACTTACCTCGTCACCCAAGAAAGAAACAAAACTTAGATGTTTTTTCTCACCGTTCAATTTGTTTGAAACCAAAGCTAACTTGTTGACATCGCCAAACAACCAAAATGACGACTGTTTGTTGTTATCAGCTAACGTCCCGTGCAATAAGATACTCTCTTACATATACAAGGATGCAATAAAGACCCGAGAGAGATATTAAACTTTTCACAGAGGGTTAGTTTTTATTACATCTCTGCTTTGTAGGTTGGTGGATACATGCATATTTATTAATCCCCATCGAAGATTATGCATTATCAGTAATTAATCTATTTTAAAGGATATGAAGCATATATAACACAAAATAAAGCAAAAGTCCGTCAGCAACAATGAAAACCAGAGAATAGTAACTGAATGTTAAACTATGACCTCACTGACAATTCAAAGTCATGCATGAGTGCACTTAAGTTATCCTCCAAAACAACATGCAACACTGTATGTAACAAAATTTGAATTTTTTAATCTACAGATGTTAGCTTTAATAATTAACTTTGTTCACAGGCTAGACTGCTCCATTGATAAGCCCAAAAAATGAAACTTACTCATTCTGTACACAATTTTAACATGAATAGGATGAAGGAATGCCAAGCCAAGCATGCATTTAAACCATTTCTGCAGTTTGTGAGACACTGCAGGGCTACTGTATTTATATTTTTGGTTGTATTCTTTTTTTGCTCTAGTTGTTCTGATTGGAGACTCTGGAGTCGGGAAGAGTAACCTGCTGTCCCGTTTCACAAGAAATGAGTTCAACCTGGAGAGCAAGAGCACTATCGGGGTGGAGTT
>JAQMCX010000046.1:6014109-6024697 GCA_029814765.1 Acanthurus leucopareius
TAGATTAGAAATTTATTGTCATTGTACAAAATACAACGAAATTCAGTGCACTCACATACTGGATCATAAAAACAAGGGAGCATAATAAAAGTCATTAAAAAACGCTTAAAAATATAAAGTCAAAATGAATGTATTTTAACAAGATTTTAGAGACTTTTAGAGACGTTTCATAAAAACAAATTATGTACCACGTGTCCAATTTAACATGGCAAGCATTTTTTAAAGAGTTAATTTAATATCTTTATGGCTATAAAACATTATAACCGTGAGAAAGATTAAATATCCATTACACAGTTTATAGACCTGCCATTTTTAAGACAGCAAAATAAAATATATGTAAGTTTTCTAACTATTTTGTGTAGCTAAACGTATTATTATTATTATTATTATTATTATTATTATTGAAGAGTCTTTATAAAGTGTTCTTTCTAATACTTATATTTTTCAACGCATTATAGAAATCATGTGATTCTCGGTCTGTTTATTTCTCCGGTTATTTCCGCGTTGCGCGTGCGATGTTATGGTGGACGCCCCTCCGTCTGGCAGGCTGTTGTTATTCCCGGTTTCATGTCGAGTCGCCCGGATTGTGTTTTGCTCTCGTGTGGCCTGACCTCCCAGCAGAGGCTGACAGATGAGGATGAGCCTCTGGGGTGTATTTAAAGCCCTGGGAAAGCGGAAGCGTGGTTCTCTGTGCGTTATCAGCTGAGAGTTGTTAGCTAGCACAGCGCTGGGTAGCATAACAGTAAATAGCTAGCTAGCTAGCACTGCACTTTAACTTATGCTAATTCACACATTGTTAGCTCACAAACAGACATGAAACGAGAGTGGAATATGAAGTTTATGTGGCGATAATGCCCACAGCCGTGAAACACCTTTGAGAAGAAGACACGGGGTGAGTTAATGTTTTAACTTTCATTTTTACAGGCTGATGGTTAGCATCTTTCTTTAGCTACTGACAGCTGGCAGCTAGCACAACTGCACAGCTGTAACGGGCACCGCTTATTTTCCGCACAAGGATGTTAATGACACATGACACTAGAAGAAATTAGACATTTGGACTCTGGACAACATACAGAGTAGCTTTAAACATCTGATTACTGCTAGCATAAGGTTATCATAAGGTATTGGTGTTATGACATAGGTTAATATAACTGTTCCAATCCAGGCAATAGTCTGAATCAAAGCTAAAACAGCTGGATGCAGTTAAGTTATGTTACATCAGCCATCAGACAGGCCTGCAGTGCAAACGGAAGAGTATTTCATTTGTTTGTGAGCTGAGTTTTTCTTTCTATTGCATACATACTGTTACATAACGTAACCACGTTATCTGATAAGTGTTCATCACGTCTCTGAAATTCACACCAGTCACGGTCACAATCACATGTTTACTTGCAGAATTGCATTTAAAATTTGCATTTGCATTGATCAGCTTTGAAAAACTGCTTTGACTTGTTTTATTACATCCATTATATTAATAGATAGATGTACTTTATTGATCCCAATTTGGGAAAATCCACTGTTGCAGCACTCCACAACCAGAATAATACAAACTATACAAGAATCACTAGAAGGAGTCTTCAAGTGAATTAAGAAAGTGGCATTTACAAGAGGAATAAAAGGACATTTACAAGAGAAATTAATGTCCATGTTAAATACTTTAATGTAATACAAGACTGAGAAAACAGTAACTTAATATATTGTTGTTGTTGTCTTAGTTTTGGGGCCATCCTTTTGTTTATCTGGGTCAGGGATTGAGCCTCTTAATCGTGCCCCCATGTTGTGTCGGTATGCATAAATAATAACACCAGCAGCACACTCACTGTTACAGTTTCCCATTGATTTAAATGAGTGAGGAGGTCATCCAAACAGAGACTTGTGCCAGGAAGTTTAAGGTCATGTCCTAAGGCTTCACTAAACATTTGCAGTCCAGGAAATAACTTACAAAATGGTCTATTAAGACATATGAGAAGATTTGATCAAGATTGTATGATTAAAATAATGTTAGTGCATATTTAACACAACAGAAACATTGGAAATTTTCACTTTGTGGGTATTAGATCAATATAGCTGCAAAAAATAAAATGTAGATATAGAAAGTAATGTCATAATATGATAAAATGTAGAATTTTTTGTAAATTTTAATTCAGTTGAGACATCTTTGTTCTGACAAACTATCAGCAAAGATAATTTCCTTCTTTTACAAGTAGTAGAGGTACATACATACTGCAGGCACATTTTTATAATTTTGAATTGAGGTAAACCAGATGTTATTATTTTTCCAACTTCTGTAATTACTTTTATTTTTATTTTACAATTTCTCTGTAATCTCAAAAATGATTGTAAGTGAATTATTGTATTTTTTCATAAGAAGAAACAGTCGAAACAAAAATAACATAAATTAATATGAGAATTTCTGCATTATCCATCAGTTTTGTTTGCAAACAAGAAATATCAGCATGCATCATCCATGTGATGTGATGTGAAAATGAAACTAGTTCACTTGTGATTAATGTGTTTTACTGTACAGACTCATTTGCAAACAGCAGGACAGGCTGCAGCACATCAGCTGTCAGCCGCTTATCTTCTGCAGAGGGTTATCTGAGGGGAGGCAGCTGGTTATCAGTTTGCTGTACATCACACTTTCTGACGAATACACTCGCTTTTACAATGAATTAGCAGCTGCTGTGGGAAAATTAGCCCATGACTGTCTTATGAAAGACAATATATCTTTGTAGATAACTTAAGTTATTCTCACATGCCTGGAAATGAATCAGACATAAAACACTGTTTATGACAAACTAGATTATTGATAAAACCATATAATATTTTTTATATTACTGTTGATGATTTGACTGTTTGGTACAACTGTTGTTGCTTTAATTTGATATCTTCTTTTCAATTATTTCCAAAAGCTAACAAAATATTATTAAATTAAGCTGTAATGCAGCCTTAAGCTAAGTCACTCACAGTGTTATCATTATTCAAATGGCAATCAATGTTTAGTTTAATTCCACAATTTAATTATATAAATATGAATCTCTTTATCATGGTTTCTTTTTGAGGAGACATATTTTTTCTATACAATATGTAATGTTTTTATATTGTTATTCATACATCGTTGAATGTTGTTTAACTATATTAAGTTTAAGACATTTAAAAGTCCTGAATTTCAATTTTTTTTAAGTCAAAGTATAAAAAAATTACCAATGGTAAAAGTACTCATTATGAGGAGATAACTAATACAGAATAATATATATCAGTTAATGATAATTACTGATACATAAGTGTGTAAATAAAGCTAAAATGTAGTCGCTGGTAATGCCAGGGCTACCATTAACTACTCGATTACTTACATTGAGTAAAGGTACTTGCTCACTTCCCGGTATTCATGTTGACTTTATTTAACCACCAATAATTTTCTGTCTGTCTTCCTCTTTCTGTAGAAACTAATATACTTCAACCTGTGGTGAGCAGTTTGTGCTTCCTGCTCCCCAAGTCAGGCTTTACCTGCGACCTGTGACCCCTCCCAACCCCCCTCTGCGGTCACTGTTACCATGACGACAGGCGGCTGTTGCCACCTGCCCGGTTCTCTGTGTGACTGTGCGAGCAGCACCGGCCTGTGGAAGAGCGTGGAGGAGGCTGGTGGTGAAGGGTGCCAGGCGCTCTACGTCACCCAGGTCACAGCCATAGATGGACGGTTGCTCTCCTCCGTGCTGAAGCCGATGGGCGCACAAAGGTGAAACTTCCTGAAACTTGTGTTTTAGGGAGGAAGTCCTGTGGGGTGATAACTAACCAGAAGCCATCATAAATTAAAAATTATTAACACCTTTTCTTGCACTCACATCTCAAAATGTCCTCTGTGAAAAAGGAAGTGTCTTTGATGTGCTGCAACTTCCTTCTGAGTCAGAACTGTAACTGCATTCAGATCAAAAGCACCTTCAGAGTTGATTTAGCTTTTAAATGGATCTTCTTCTGCCTCAGCGATGGTCCCATCTGCCGAATCTGCCACGAAGGAGGCAACAGCGAGGGTCTCCTGTCTCCATGCGACTGCACTGGCACCCTGGGCACCGTGCACAAGAGCTGCCTGGAGAAGTGGCTGTCGTCTTCCAACACCAGCTACTGCGAGCTCTGCCACACAGAGTTCAGCATCGAGCGCCGACCGAGGCCTCTCACAGAGGTAACAAAGGTCAATGCCCTTTGCCTCGTCTGCATCAATCCTTCTGCTTTTTGTTTCGTGTGGCTGTGCTGTGATCTGTGATGGATTGTGAATGAATGACTGAATGTGTGAAGATGAAATACCTTTTTTTTGCATCTCATCTTTCTGCTTTTCTTGCTTATTATCGTGTCTCACTTCTTTTTTTTGGGTTGACTTAAGATTTCTCTTCACCTGTCTGACCCTCCTTTGTCTCTCTTTCACCGGTACATATTCTCCTCCCTCTCTATTTTTCTGTCTTTCATCTTTATCCCACAGTGGTTGCGGGACCCTGGCCCTCGTAACGAGAAGAGGACGCTCTTCTGTGACATGGTGTGCTTCCTGTTCATCACGCCCCTTGCAGCCATTTCGGGCTGGCTGTGCCTGAGAGGCGCTCAGGACCATCTTCAGCTGGGGAGCTGGCTGCAGGCCGTGGGCCTCATCGCCCTCACCATCGCCCTCTTCACCATCTATGTCCTGTGGACGCTGGTAAAAACTCATAAACAGATTAGATTGTAGCACACCTCGAATTATGAAGTTGCTAATTTGCCATAAACATGATCTGATTGGTCTGTTAGTGGATTTATAACTTAATAACCCAAATAATCAGCTGAACATAAAGAATTGACCTCCTTCTTCTGTCCTCTCCACCTGGTTGTCTCTGCAGGTATCTTTCCGCTACCACTGTCAGCTGTACTCCGAGTGGAGAAGGACAAATCAGAAAGTACGTCTGCTCATTCCTGAAGCCAAGGAGTCTAACTCCTCCCAGCATTCCTTGCTCTCTACCAAACTGATGAAGAAGTCTGCGAATGAGAGCATAGTATGAGACCAGATGGAGATGGTAGATGATGATGGTGTCTTTTTTTGGGCGGGGCTTGATTTGTGACACATCAAACCTGCCAGCTGGCCTTTACAGAAGCACTTGTGGGCTTTTTTACATTCTTTTTGCCCCATCAGTACTTAATTCACATCCTTTTTTTTAATCTGTCCTCATGCGGGTGCAGAACAGAGCACATTTCAGTGGAGTCTGTCGGTCTTCATGCTCTGTGTCGACCATGTGAGAAGGAACAGCACATGAGAACTGTCTCATCATCTTGGATACGATGAAAAACTTTAGATAACATTGACCGTAGAATAAGAAATGGCAAAACTAACTTCTTAATCTGACTATGAAATGTTCTTTTGATTGTTCTGCACAGTCGACTGCAGAGTGTAGCAGGTCCGTTCATCGTTCTGCAATGCCTTGAATTCTCTGCAAAAACAAAACAATGCCAGTGGAGGCTCTCTTTCCACTAGTCAACGTGTGATCCAGTCTTGATCTTTAAAGGATAAAATAATAATCTTAGATCTTTGATTTATTTACATTTTTATAATCCAGATGCCAATATTCTGTCTGAGATGAAACTTTTCATTTTACACAAGCCAAAAGGACTCAGTTCTTTTTTTTTTCCTGCATCTGTTTTTACATCTGATCCAGCATTGGATTGCAGCATAGCGTTAGGAAAGTCAGAGAATTGTGCAATAAAACACTGTGGACATGAAGGTACATGAGAAGACCTCTACCAACATGCACAGTTATGCATGCAAGCACTGTTAAAACCTTCTGGGATTTTTGTTTTTGCTTTAGTGTTAGTGTATTTACAAAAATATGTTGTTAAAAATACCAAACCAATTGACTTTTCCTGCTGAAGCGGGTTTAACAGCGTCTCAGAGGTTCCTGCTTGATCAGCACTTAGCAAGTTTATCTTGTATTTGTAGATAGAAAACTATCAAAATGACTTTCAAAGGAACATTTCCACAAGTTTCGTGTGAGAGGCTGATACAGTGCACCAAAGCATCTGCAGCAGAACTTAACTCTTTTTCTTTCTTTTTTTGAAACAATGCACAGTACATTGTTTACATGCAGTACATTGTGTATTTAAACAATGCAGCAGCATGTGTGTAGTTCCCATATTTACTTCAATATTCAGGGAAAAGAAACTTCCTGTGAGCTCGTATCTCTTATGGTCCAGCATGGTTTCGACATAAACCAACACAAACTAAAATAACTTTCATGGTCTTTACATTATGCAAGCACGAAGGGTTAATGTGACTTTAGCTTGTTTGATGGACGTCCTCCTCCTTCTCTTGGGGCAGCAAACGGGCCCTCATCCTGCAGTGATGTTACTGATTTGGCTCATTTGGGAGTGAATACTTTGGTTGTTGGGGAGAGCAGAAAATGTTTTTCTTCTCATGTACAAAGTCTGATGCTTTTTATAATCAAGTCACTTTCAGCGGCTGCTAGTCAGCCACTCAGAAAACAGAAAACATAGACTGCTGGGTTTATTACTTCCTCATTCCACTTCATTTAGATTATGGACAGACGGTTAATTGTCACTTGAACTCACCGCGGCCTGTTCACAGCGAGGTGAGCCTGAAGATGAAACGTCAAACGCAGATGTAGTATTAGATTAAATTATTAGTACAAGCAGGTTGATCGAGCCTTTGTTAAGCCTGTAGTTCAGTTTTAATGTGTAGCTACAGCAGTTTTTATAAGTGTTGCATCTAAAACTGCAATTTTTTAGGCTGCAGTTTAAAATGTACTTTATCAGAGGAAGCATTGAAAGCAATGAGGAAGGCTTAAGAGCCAGACTTGTTGATTATTAATAAGTTGTGGACCAAATTTTGTTTAACAACCATATTTATTACCTTCTGAATTAGTTTCTTTTTTTTATTAAGCGGAATGATAGTTATATTTCTTAAATGAATGATCATACTTAGGATTTTAATACTTTATACTTTGGTCTTCCTATGTTCCTTTTGTTGACCAGTCATGAGTTCAGTTTACCATCAGAAACACCTTTAGTATATTACCTGTGATGTGAAGAGGCCAAAAGTCTGGATTTTATGCACCAGTGTGTTTTAAAATACATGTATATTATCTTTTTTTAACAATCAGGATGATTTAAACTGGTGTGTTTAGCAAAGTCAGGAAGAGTCGGTGTAGATGGTCAACTTTTCAGAGCAGATTTTGCTCCTTTCTCATCAGGAAGCGTAAGGAAAAATCTGTTTTCTGCCTCCTGAATCCTGTGAATTTTCACACCACACAAACCTTGTTGTCTGCAATGACTTTACAAGTGAAGCAGCTCCTTGAGATTATTGTAAAAAAGTCATAGGAACAGGATGCGTCTCAGAAGTCACCAGCTGTTTATGCATTGACCAGCCTTCTTTGTTGATGTTTGTATGTCTGACCGCCGACGGTGGCTGCAGGACTTATCTCCTGCCCAGGCTTTTTTCTGCACCAACATTACACTTCGGTCCTGTTCGCTGCTGCTTGCTTGTCCCACATACTGCCCCAGTTAATCGTCTGTTTGTGTTTTTAACTGATCTCAGAACAAAGGATTATATCCTGCAGTTCTGCAACACTCCGGGGGCCCTGACAAGCTTATGAGTCATTTGATCATCCGTGTGTTTACTGTTTGGTAACAAGACTTCGTTCCAAATATTTGGATCTTGTGGGATTGATGCTGATTTGAAGCGATGTAAAGATCTGAGGTGCAGTTATCCAACACTGCTTACTTTTTTAGTGACATCTGAATATGTAGAAGTCACTGACCACTGTGATAGTTAATTTTAAAGTATTGCAAGTCTGTTCAAAGTTGCTTACAAAGTATGCAACGCTGCTCCTTCTTTGTCTACCTGTCTGTTCATGTCAGAGGTGTCAGAGCTCCATGTTACAGACTCTCATGTCTCCAAAGAGATTTACACTTAAACCATAATGTCACACATATTTCATACAGCCTTCACAAATCAAATCCAGGAAAGGATTTTAAATCATTGTTTTCTTTCTTGTCTGTCACACAAATAAACATGTAAATGTTAATGTCACTTTTGTTGTATAACATTTTTGTAATCTTTTTATCATATATGTCTTTTTTTTGTTGAGGTTGTTAGTATGTATCCTTTATAAGTTATGTTGAATTCTTCAGTACTCACATTTTTGAAAAACTACAGTGTTGATGGTGTGCTGTCAAAAAGAAAGATGTCTTCGCCAAAATACTGGTACCTTTTAATCAGCCAAGAATTTTGCAAAGCAAATAAAACATGAGGATAAACGATGGGTGGAAAATAACTCAGCTGATCTGTTTTCCTGTTTTGATAACTGTGTTAATGATCATCACTATTTTTGTCTTGATACGGCTGTTTACAGATCATCCTCTTAGTGCAGCATGGATGCCATTAATGCAAGTCTGTTTTTTTATTTTTTACCACAGCTGTATGTGGCCTTTAATCCTGATGAAAAACAAATGCTGATGTCAAGTTTTGCTGCTGTGCAGAGCGACAGAATCTCCTCGTCGCTCATCCGCTGCGTTTGGAAAAATATAAGCAGCTTAGACAGAAAAACACCAGTTCAAAACATTTCCTCTGCAGCCTTGGTGGAAAGTCAGTCTGAGCTCTCCAGGATGGAAATGATTCAATGATTAAATGTTCATAGTTGGTGTTGATTAGTTATCAAAATGATAAGAGTTATTTTATCTGCATACACACCTCCTGTGCCTTTCGTCTGCAAGATATTTACACTGATTAACAGGTAAAGGTGTAAACTCTGTGTGCTGTTCCACATTTTTAGAAGTGGAACCCTGATAGCACAAAATTTACTCATTCATGTTCCAAATCTGAGGACATTTTACTCAGAAAAGTCACCCAAACTTTAGAAAACAAGACTCGAGACTTTTCTCAATTGACAGCAGTGGAAGAAGGACTGAGATTTTAGCTCATTAGAAGAACCACAACTTCAGCATAATGTGCATAAAGGTTGTTCAAATGTTGAAGTAAAAATTATTGTAAGAAAAATTTACTCTAAAGTAAAAAAAGTGTAAAATGGCTTTACACTAAATTTTATATTCAACTACATTTATCGTATTTTCATCATGCGTCATTAAGTAATAACATGTAAGCAGCATTTTAATGGAGTTACTTCTATCTTTCTAAATAAACTGTAGTAGAAACACAGAGTACCATAACACTGAGGCACTGAGGTACATTTACCTGAAGGTCAAGCTGCACTCGAGTGATTGTATTTAAATACTTTCCAGCAACTTCATGAAACATGAATCAGATCTGCTCTTCAAACCAAACCAGAGAATAACAAAACTTTGGGGAAGAATATGTAAACACATGCTATTTTTATCAAGAATTTTATTGTAAATTTATACAGTTCTTAGATTTAAAGTAAAACAATGACACCTTAAGCCAAATATTCTTCAATAAATACATAATGAGGACATTTTTGGCATGATAACTTATCTGATGTAAGAAGAAAGAAGAACCACACTGTCAGACGAATAATACTGCTTCACCATGTTGGAGTAACTGCCTGTAGTTTATTTACACAGCACCATCTAGTGGTAACCATTGAAATGTATTTCACAACCTCCCTGCAAATGACAGGTTTCAACACTTCACAGGCTTCTAAAGGCTTCATTCAGACCAGAACAGGCATTGCAGCAAGAACACATGCTTTTCTTTTTATTCTAACATGACTAGTTTGATGAAGTGGGAGTGCTAAAACAAAACCGAAAAAAAAAAAAAAACATGAAACACAGCAGCTCTGCAGCAGAGCGATGATGCAGAGTCAACTTCTGCAGAAGTGCAACCCGACATCAAGCTGCAGCGGCCAAACAGCTTATCGGCCCATCAGGCTGAACAAAGTTGATTTGAAAAGGAGATGACGCTCCCACACAGCTGCACAAACTGCACAAACAAGTTGTCATCGCTACAATGCCTGATTCTGTCTAAAACGGCCTGAGACAGCAACCACTGCTTTGCAGGAACCTTTACATTGACTCAATGAACATCTCCACTGACCAAGTGACATAATGGCTTCTTGAAGTTTTCTTTTAATGGCAGAAGGGCACGAGTGAGTTCCAAAGTCCTATTTTAAACAGGATGAAAGGCAGAAAGAAAAGTAAAGGATAGAGTGAGAGAGGTGTTGGCCGTGAGCAGAGCAACGGGAACAAAAAAGTGCACAGGTGATGTGGCGAGTTGGAGGATGAATGTCATGAAGCGTCACAGGCTCTGGCAGCACTGGAGTTTGTTGCCCTTCTGCCCGTCAGTGGTTGGAGGGACACTTATGTCCACTACATTGTTTCCCGGTGATTCGTCGTGTGCAGATCTGTCTGCTATCTGCTTCTGCGACACGATGCGGTAGATTTCTGCAGGAAAAATTCAACAAAAAAAATGACAGTGATGCTCCTTGTAAGTGGTTTAATTTCTTTGTACAAGCAGCTGTGGTACATTTTTACACTGCAAAAGATAAACAAGGGACATTGACATCTACAAAGATTCAAGATTCAAGAAGCTTTATTTATCCTGAGGGAAATTGCTGTGCAACAGTTGCAATACAAAAGGTGGAAA
>JAQMCX010000046.1:6024797-6042145 GCA_029814765.1 Acanthurus leucopareius
TCCAGTATGTGAGTGCACTGAATTTCGTTGTATTTTGTACAATGACAATAAATTTCTAATCTAATCTAATCTAATCTTTAGGCTAACTATTACAAAATTAGAAAACACAGTATCCCATATTTTAAGGGCAAGCTTCATGAGTTTATATTTAAAAGGTCAAATAACTTCAGTGCCACTGAAGCTTGTGTGCACTCACATTACAACCTCCTGTCTGTTGACACCTGAACTGCTAAACTTGGCAGAAACGCCGTTAAAGTTGACACAGTAATGTTTCCAAAGATAAGTCTGTTTGCTATACGGTCTATAGATTAGGTTTATTTATGCTTCAGCGTTTCTTTGTGTGATGTAAAAGTAGCATATCATGTTTACAGTTCCTGCCCTGACATGTTTTTGAAGAAATGTGAAGTATCACAGGAGACAGAAATAAACTGAATCAACCACACGTGACAGACAAGGGGACATTTCAGTCAACCATTTAAACAATTTGCATTTTCGATTTTCAGTTCCACTCTCCTAAACAATAACCGCTGATGTGGTTGAAAGATAGTGTTGAACAAAGAGAATCCCAGATTACATTTACACCTTTATCCATTTCCCTTTCACAGATGTCACATTCAAATGATAACAAAGGTGATGAAGTACATGAGAGGATTTTTTTTATGACAAAAACAGCATACTGACTCTTTCTTTTCAACAAGTTACTAGATTAAGATGTGGAATAAATTTTTAATTGAATAGTGATTTGTTATTCTGAAATGATTGGACATATCAGTAAGTGCAAAAAAAAAAGATTTTCATTTCAGGATAGCATGCGTTAAGAGAGTTTGACCTGAGCCCACTTAAGAGAGGAACACAAGGTTTGATCCAGACTGATACCAATGACAACGCACAATTTATAACATTATTTTTGATATTTAGCATTACACATTTTATACAATCAGCCCAGATTGATTTGCCAAATACAGCAATGAAATGCAACCTTAGCAGCCTTGAACAAGCTTCAATGAGAAAACCTAAAACTGACAGTGATTGCATCTGTTTCCTTTGGTGTCTTTGATTAACACACACACACAAACTGACACACACACACACACACACACACACACAAAACCACTTCATTTTTTTTTTTTTCACACTTGCCCACATCGAGTCAGACAGTCATAGCCAGTCTGGTCCCTGGCTCATGCTAATTTCATGCCACAGCAGGCACAGGGCTCAAAGAGGAAAATTAAAATTAAGGAGGCAAATAGAAACTCCAGACTGAGTGTACATCAGAACTCCAGCGGTACCTTCTTCTCATCTCCTCTTCTACACCCGTATTGCATGACAGGCAGAATCAGGTCAACTAGACATGAAATTGGGATTCCACTGTTGCAAGTCAACATCGCAAGCTGAGAAAAGGAGGCAAGCTGAAGCCACTTGAAGCCCTGATAAATAGTTCTACTGATCCCTCACCACTCCTTAAACAGGGGTGGTTCAATAGGACCATAAACAGCTAGTTAATTAAAAAGAAATTAGAATTTACTACAGTTTTAAGATCAACATAATAATAGCAAACACTTTCTCCCTTGCCAGGCTATTATAAGACAGTAATTTTTTTTTTCTTTTTTCTTTTTAGACAGAGGCTCTTTTGAAAATCAGAGTAGAACAACTCAAGGAAAAACAAAGAAACCAGCAAAAAAGGAATGTCAAATACAAGAGTCTTGGTGTCAGAGACTTCTGAAATCCATGAGGTTGTCATGATGACAGCAGCATGACAGCTGAAGTAAACCAGAGGTGAAGAGAGGAAAGACTGACAGAAAGTCAAACAGGAAAAGAAAACATGAGCTTCACAGGTTTTGGCAGCAGGGGACTTTGCTGCCTCTCTGCCCATCTGTAGTCGGGGGGAGGCTTATGTCCACTACATTGTTGCCTGGAGACTCATCGTGTCCAGATCTGTCTGATATTTGCTTCTGAGATACAATACGGTAGATTTCTGTGAACAAACAAACAAAGCAAACAAAGAAACAAAGGGTGTTAATGCTGTATAAATACTGAATATTGTATTTTCAGTAACACATACATTATATTCAGCAGTTTAACACTTTTCCTACCTGTGAGAATGTTCTTGAAGGCCTCTTCTACATTAGTGGAGTCCAAGGCGGATGTTTCAATAAATGAGAGAGTGTTCTTTTCTGTGGATGAAGGGATAGAGAATGTTTGACACCTTAAAGCACCTTAAATGTAAGTTAACCAGGAACAGGGCTACAATAATAATCTGTAAATTCATAAAATAAATTTAGGAGAAGTGGTTTATTGAATTCTACATCATCAACTTCCCTTTTTGAAATGCAGCGCTGTTTCCCTGTTGACAATAAATATAATTTACCTGCGAAGGCTCGGGCCTCATCAGTGGGCACCGCCCTGAGGTGACGAAGGTCGCTTTTGTTTCCCACCAGCATGATGACGATGTTGTTGTCAGCATGGTCCCTCAGCTCCTTCAGCCAGCGTTCAACATTTTCATATGTCAGGTGCTTGGCGATGTCATAAACTAGAAGAGCCCCGACGGCACCCCGGTAATACCTGGTGACAGCAGAGAAAGGGGAGAAATTGATGAAAATAGAACTATTGCAATGTTTTCTAGCATCTCCTTTCAAGATATCAGATGTGTTTTAATATACAACAAGCTTAACATTACAGCGAGGTCAAAGAACAGCAGATCAAACAGCACAATATTTTTTTAATATAACACAACTATAACAAAAGTGGTAGATATAACAGACAAATGTAAAAAATAACAAAAATACTCACGCTGAGGTGATTGCTCTGTAGCGTTCCTGCCCTGCTGTGTCCCAAATTTGAGCCTTTATCGTCTTGCCGTCCACCTGGATGCTGCGGGTGGCGAACTCCACCCCGATAGTGCTCTTGCTCTCCAGGTTGAACTCATTTCTTGTGAAACGGGACAGCAGGTTACTCTTCCCCACTCCAGAGTCTCCGATTAGTACAACTAGAACCAAAACAAAACAACTGAGTGCAGAAATACAAACACTGTCGCTGAAAATGACAAAATAAAGGTGTCAAATAATCCCAGTGAAAGATGCACTAAGGTCAGGTTATTAGTCACTCGTGGTCATTTTCAGTCAGAGTGAAGTGTTGGCTTGTTTTCTTTAGATACTGACATAACCTTATCAGACTTTGGCCTGCTGGTAGTCAGTCAGGAAAATGCTGCCAAAACCTGCTCTCTGGGAAATCTGACTCAACAGTTTCTCAAGGCCTCTGTTCCTGTGTCTGTTGTTGCGAGTCATTGCTATCTCTAAGCTGCAACCACCAGATTCAGGCCTCTTTTTCTACTGTACTTTTGTTTTTTTTTACTATACATACAGCTGTAGAAATAGGTGATAAATCGTACGTGTTTCTACTTCCTCTTCAGTGAATGAGTGACAGTCTTGACAGGTGATGTAACCCCGTCTCTCTCTCCTGCTGACTACTTAAAGGTTCAATCAGTCTAATCTAACAGATGGTTAGAAACCTCTACAGGCTAAAATTAATAGATTATTTCTCATTAGTTAAAAGCCATCCTGTGTTTTTATGTTGTGATTGAGTGTTATTGCATTACAACATGATAATAAGCAGATTTTTAGTCAGAAAAATGCCAATTCAAGGTCAGAAACATGTTATCAGGAAAGTGAACTCCAAGGTGTAACAGAACCATGTGACTCAGTGACTCAGTGATCCAGTCAGGTCTTACTGCTTAGTAAGCACTTAGTCATAAAAGAGGTTTTCTTAGGAATTACCTGTGCACCTAATAAAAACAAAAATCAAAGCAAGGCAATGGTTTCTTCTTCCTTCCATTCATATTGATGTGTCTTCCCTCAGGCGTCAGGTTCAGACCGCTAAACGACAAACCTACCACACACACAGGGAACTCTTATTTCCCTTTCCGTTAAGTTTATCTGATTTCATGAGTGGGGTCTGAAGAAAACGGACACCGGATATGCTGCTGTTTTGTTTAAGTCAAGGTTTATAGTGTTTAAAGGGGTGTAAATACAATTTCTCCTCGATGACAATTATGTTTAGTTTCAGGTGCTGCAAATAAAACGACTCCAACCGTTAGAGCAGCAGCTAGCTTGTCATGCTAACTCACCATACGCCCTACTTTCTGTACAAATAACATGCAGCAAAACAACATATTTGCTATAAAAGTTGACAGAAAGCGATAACACACCTAATATAAAAGTAAACATAACTATGTCAAAGAGTAAACGTGAAGCTAATAATGACAAATCCCCCTCAAACCAATGATATGTTAGGAAAACAGGTTGGCTAGCTGTCGTTAGCTGCCACCACCAGCTGATATCAAACCTTCCCACAGACGTTAACGCAGCTAGCATGGATGCTAACCTACGATTAGCATGTTTCCCTGCCAGGTAAAACCAAACAAGGTTGAGTTATCAGCAGTTTCTGTTCTTTTCCGCTTACCTTTGAATAAGAAATCATATTCGTCGTCTCTGTTGCCCATTGTTTGATACTATCACCCTTTATAAGGGAGAGGTGATGCCTGAAATACTTTCCCTGCCCTGACCAGGCTGCTGTGCCAAGATGACAGAAGACAATGCGCACATTGGGCAGGAAGAGCGGAGCCGCCGCGAGCGCGAGACAGGGTTGCGTTAACGCCACACAGTCACGTGACTCACCGGTACTTATGGGATAATAAATGGTAATAAAGTAATAACCATAGTTTTTTTATGTTTTATATAAACCCACTGCATGTAAAATAAAATGCAATATTAAATTTTTAATATATAAATACATTAAATTGATTATATATTATTTGCTGATGATGTCATATGTCAACAATTACAAAATAAAATCTTATAATCTTGTTTAAAGGGTGCAGTTTAAATAAATTACTAATTTTTCTATCATAATATACTTTTACTGGTCAAAAGAGTTCTTTCCTTTAGCTTTAAAACGAGTCTAATCTACATGTAGATGACAAAAAATGTATAAGTCAAAGTCTGTTTATCATCTTTTGAAGAGCTTAAACTATTTTTAACTTGTTGTGCAAACATTTTTTTTTATTTTGCCGTAAAAAAATGTCCTAGTTAAAAGTCAGTAACCGATTTTTGTTTGCATTCTTAAAGTAAACACTGTTGAACTCACAACATGACCTACATTTTCCACCCAAGTGCTGGGATCTGGGAACTAGAAGGGATTCAAATCTTTTGAGCATGACATTGTTAAAAAAGTTTAACTCAAAGATGTACATGAAATTAACGGTGAGATGTGGAAATCTAGAGAAAGATGAGTTATTATGAATCTCATTTCCAGGTTGTCAATACGCAGTTTGGATAAAGTAGAAAAACGCAACTAAATTCTTTTTTAATCTGTCAGCTTCTTTTTCCATCTCATGTTCACTTTTAAACCTTCAGACATGATTTTATATGCTGGTATTTGGTTTCAGTGAGGCCTTGCAGGAGGGTGATTTCCATCCTTAAGAAAGACTACGTCAGAAGCAGACTCACCTGGAGAAATTTTAAAAAGACTCTCCCACTCCACGCATTGACCAATCAGCGCCGAGCATGCCGGAAGAGACAGACAGGTTCTTTACTCACTTATGTATCCGGGAAGCTTCAGTACGAGAGAGCAGAGCCTGTCAACACACTCGTGGTGGAATCTACTTTAAAACTTTAAAAATCTCAGTCACATCTGTATAAAATCTTTAATTTATATGAACATCTGCACAGCTCGTGATGGCAAAGCGACCAGCGCGACAGAAGATTCACCTGCCGACGTGTTACTATGAAGGATATCTGGAGAAGAGATCTTTCAAAGATAAGGTATCTGATATGAGAAAACTGAAGAGACTTGCCTCTGATTTTTGTGCAAAAATCTATAAAACCAGGTTTGTTTTTGTCGTGTGCAACAGGTCGAACGCATCTTTTTGTTGTGAGTGTTTTACAGTTTTTTATCTCCGGATTTTTTTAATGATTTTTATCTTTGTGATGTAGAGATAAAAAAAAAATGATTAGATTATCAAAAAAATGTTTGGGCTCGAGTTGAAACACGAGCCTTCTGATGTTGTGACAGATTATGACTCGCTGTTTCTGAAAATTGCTTGATTATTTTACCATTTTTATTTATTTTATTATTTTTTCATTTATTTATTTATTATTTTATCATTTATATAAAACAGTGAAGCTGACATCTGTAAACTGTCTGACTCACCCTGAAAAAAACACAAAGATATTTTATTTTCTCTCATATGCGACGCAGAAAATCAGCAAATACATTTGAAAACTGACTTAAGTAATTAATTGATAATTAAAAAGTTGCACATTATCGTTTATTTTTCTTTTTTTTGACTAATTGATCACTCCATCAATTGTTTCTGCTTAAAATGACTTATGTTTGGGAAAAAATCGCTGTTGTTGTTGATTGCAGATGTGTGTACGTTTTTGTTTTTGCGCATGCGTGCATGCGAGCGAGTGAGCGCGTGCGTGAAGGAAAGAGAGATATATGCATCTCAACATGTGCAAAGAATGGGGTCCTTATAAAAGTCCCATCAGCTTTAATAAGCTGTAAATGTCAGTGATCTCGCACCTGTTTGATTATTGATGATGTTGTTTACGTCAGTTTACAAGCAAATGACCTGTATAATTCATTCATTCATTCATTCATTTACTGACATCAGCCTTTGTTTTAAAACTTTATGACATACTTTTTTACCTTATTAATCATGTAACACCTCACAGTGATCCTGCAGGTTGTAAAAGTCAGACTCGGTGGTGGGTGGAGCCGCCTGTCACCCTGCTGCTTCTTCTCATCGTGTGGACTTTGACTTGAGTTTCCCAGCAGCCCCTGCGCTGCTCCGACTGGTCTGACGGCTCCTCAGCTAGTTGTGCCAAAAAGATTAGAGCGAGCCAGGAGCTGACAGAAAACTCAAGATGCAAACTGGCAAAGCAGGCTTTGCAAATAATAAAAGCTCGTGTGAGGCTCAGCTCTGTGATAACAGACTCAACATTCCAACCAGAGCTGAGAGGATCAGAGGGGAACGTTCATGCAAAACACCCAGAAGATCCTCCTGTGAGAGCAGAGATGTTCAGTGACATAACAGGTTTATTTGGGTCCAGTTTAGAGGCTTCAAATGTAGGTTTACTCACATATTATAGAGGTTATTTTGACTGTTTGTCACACAGCAGTGGTTGTGGTTTTGACCTGAAACAGACAATAGTGAAAAACAAACTCTGATTCATGCGAAACTCACAACTTACACACCTACGTCGACATTAATCCTCTGACACACTAACCCTTATTCCCTGCAGGTCCGACAGACTCCATGTAGATGTTGCTATTAATATCACACATTAATTTCTGATGTTGTGACAAACTCACTTACACACATTACAAATCTGACTCACCGAAAAAGTCACATTCACACGTTCCAGCTGCCGTTTGTTCCCGTAAACGGCCGCACAGCTTCCTCCTTTTCTTTTTTAACCTTTAAAACTAATAATAATCTGTATTTTTCTTTTATTGACCTTGATTTTTCATCTGAGTTTTCTGTGTGCAGACATCTCGGAAACTGTGGACGTGCCTGTGTGGAAACACACTCTTCTTCTTCAACGACAAAAGAGACACTGATGTAAGTAATCTCAGAGATTTGGGTTAATTTAAGAGACAGATTTAGACTTTTATAATTATCTTTGCCTTTGTGCAGCTAAGTTTGGGAATTACATGTCACTCCACGTGTCTCTGTGTCTGTGTTTTCCTTCAGTATGTGGAGAAACTGGATCTCGGTGGATTAATCTCAGTGACAAATGACAGCAGCCAGGATCGTAACTTGGATGCAGCCAGACTGAACCTCCAGATGGAGGATGGAAATATCAAATTCACTGTAAGTAAACAGAACATAAATGAATCATCCTCTTTTCCTCGGAGTAATTCCTTGTTATCTCAGTTTTTCTCTCTGTTTTCTCTGCAGGTTCCCACTGCTGAAGCTCGCGAGCTGTGGAAGGGCTACATCCACTCTGTGGTGGAGGTCCGAGATGTTCGATAATGAACTTTATGTTTTGTCTTTATATGATTTAAAGAGACTTATGTTTGCATGTGTTTAAAATCAGACCAAATGAATCCGTCCATCGTTTGCAGACGTGATTAAAAACAGAGCGTGTCTCCCTGCAGCTGTCGGTTCCAGCCTCCCTCAACCTGCTGCCCGGACAGATCCACGTGCTGAAAGAGGTGGTCGAGATGGAAAAGGAGAGAACGAAGAACGTCTCCACACCTATCGTCACCAACTCAATGCCGGCGTGAGTATTTACAAGACCCGACAAGCATGCAAACCATTCTTCTCCTCATACTTTCTTACTTTCTGGTCAACTTTGTAACTTTTATGACAATAAACTAGGATCAGAATCACAGACAAAAAGGCATTTTATATGTTTACTGAAGCATCACTGGAGAAACTTTACTATGTGCAAAGAAAACTGTATCTTTAAATTTGGTTTATATTTAAAAATACATAAAACAGGCTAAGAAATGTCAAAATAAATCACCTAAAACCCAGTTGAATTGTTTTTAAAAAACTGCAGCTTTATGAAGCTTAAATCTCGACAGATGTCTGCGTTATATAAGAAGAATTCAGAACGAAAACATCCAGACTGGAGGATCCTTTAAGAGTTCAACTTAACAGTCTTTGCTGTCACATTTTACACTTCTTCTCCTTTAATTGAATCATGTTCTGCTCAAAGGGCAGAAGTAAAGCAGAAAAAGCTCCTACAAACTCTACAAACTCTAGATTTCTGGAAGCATCATTTTGATAACCAGCTGAAGTCAGTTTCAGATGAACGTTGGCAGTTTTTCTGCCTGTTTTTCTGCCTGTTTTTCTGCCTGGTCACTGTGTTTTCTGGCCTCCTGCAGTTGTTACCACAGTGTTTCCCGTCTGGAGGCCGAGCTGCTGCTTGAGAGAGAAGCCAAGAGAGGAAACCTGCTGCTGAGGCCGGGGAGTGGCGGAAACTCCTTCGCTGTCACCACCAGACAGGACCTTGACGGGTAAAAACACACACACACACACACACACACACACAAACACGCAACACAAGGTTGCATAACAAAATGAAAAAAAGCTTTTAGTCCTTCATGTAACACACAGCAATATTAACAGTATTTTATGAGATAAAAACATTTACACCTCACCAAAAAAATATTTATGGCATCGTAAACAGCTGCAACAAGGTGCTCGTGATAATATAACATGATCAACATCTTCATATTAGTTTCGGTGCATCTTGTCAGCCTCATTTTGTTCAAAAACACACATGTATAAACACACACACTCCCACACAGACCCAATACACACACGTGTACATACTACATTTGTAAAAGCAGTGCTCTTTTTAGACGGGTGGAGTAAATAACAGGGCAGATTTAACTCACTGCACCTGACTTTTCTTTACAAATGTGATGATAATTTCTGTTTACCTGTTTATTTGTAATCGATTCCTCTCTTTCATTCTCCATCAGCTCTTTATTCAAACACTACCGTGTGACCTGTAAAGACGGCGGGGGCTTCATCATTGATGTGGACAATCCTGTGAGTATCAAAAAAATCTGATAAGTGAGATAAAGTAAGAAAGAACCAGTTTCTCTTGATAGCTGATATTTTTATTGCTCAGGAGAGAGAAGTGATAAACTCCATGTTGATTACAGCATGTGACCTCCTGGAAAAGCAGATGGTGGTTACCAGAAAACACAAAGCGGGCAATAAAAACGTGTAATGATGTTGGTTCGGTTATATAATCTCATCCACTGCGATGTTTCTGATGCACCTGTGCTCAGCAGGTATTTGATGGTTCCTCTGGTTGTTTCCTGTGCAGGTCACCTGTGCGACGCTGCACGACGTGATCAACTATTTAGTGGCGAAAACAGATGGAGTTTTTATTCCTCTCAACATGGAGGAGACTTATGAGAAAAACATCTGTACGTCCATTATTCTTCAATATATCACAAACAGATTTTTACCAAAAGGTGTGCACACATAAATGAATCTCTTTCTTTTTTTTTTTCAGCGTTTCTTCAGGCTGATAAGGAAAATGGAGAGAAAAGTCTTCAGCAGGCCTCAACAAACCCTGTGCCACCAAGTCTTCCCCCCAAACCAGGTGACCTTTTGATATAAAAACACATTAGAAAGAGCTCATACAAGTTCAGCAACAGAACTATGTGCGCTGCCTGCCACGCCTGTTTGCTGGGGCCCCGTGACGCATTTAGGTGCTTGGAAATTCCAAACATACAACTGGTTTTTTATCTCTGACTCATTTTCCAAACCAGCGACATGAAATGACTTTTACTTTTGGCTATTAGCAGCAAAAACAAATCACTTAAACATCAACTGTCCAAAATAAATACATAAAATACACATGCACTTTCTGGAAAAGCAACATATCTTTAAGTTTTTGGTTCATTCACTTTCTACTAGCAGGTGTGAATAAAAGTTTCCCCTAATATAACATATAATTCAAAGATTTCTGAACTGTAAGGACGCTGTTTTCTCGTGAAGGTGTGAACGCACCGTGAGTCCCCTCACCCACGCCCACCTCATCACTCATAGTTTGCTTTGTTTTGGAGCCTCTGTGCTGCAAGAAAACATTCCTCTACAGTCGTGTTTTGCTTTGGACTTTGTAACTCGAGCATGTTAACGAGACTAAAAGCCTGAAGCTGCAGCTCGAAGCCTCACAGCCCCTGAAACAACACAACTTCTGCTTCAGACCCCGTCCATGTTTTCACAGCTGAACCACACTGACGTTTCTTGTGTGTTTTACTGGAAAGTTAAATTTTTATTCTTTTGTAATTTGCCAGAAAAAGGCAAATATGAGAGAAAGTCTTAAAAATTTGACAGAATTCTGTGAAGTCGATGTGTTTTTCTGCTCTCACATCCTCTCAACCATCCAGTGACCCTTCAGATTTGTCTCGCGACCTTTTCTGAGGGTTGAGACCTTCAGGTTGGGAACTACTGGTTCACATCAATGCTACTGACTCTATAAAGCTTTAAATTGAAGACCGACATGCTGTGATCGAGCCTGTTAAACATACTCACCATCTAACTTAGCCTGCTAACATGCTAACAGTTGCTAATCCAGTACAAGAGGAAAAACAGCTGATTATTTTTGCAGGTTTTTGGTCACAAACTAAACCAAAGCACCGAACAAAACGAAGGTGATGAGATTAAAGTCAAAGAGTCTTTCAGGTGTTGGAAACAGAAACTGTCATTGCCATCCTTCGACACTTGATGGCGTCAGCATCGCAAGAAACCTTCGTATCAGCCTTTCGTTTTATTTATCATACATATATTTATTTTTTATTGATTTTTATTTTAAAAATCTGCATTCGACCTGTTGGCTTCTTGCTGCTGTAGTTTTGGGTCTTTGGTGATTTCTGGCATTGATACTGTGACAGCAGTCGTTGATCAGATTAGCCATTTTATTTTACAGTCTGTTAACACTATGATTAAAATGATAATTACATGTTTTGTTTCATTGCAGCTCCAAGAATACCGACTCCTGGACCAGCTCCTGGACCAGCTCCTGCACCAGCTCCTGGACCAGCTCCTGGACCAGCTCCTGGACCAGCTCCTGGACCAGCTCCTGGACCAGCTCCTGGACCAGCTCCTGCACTATTTGAAGAAGAATCTATATATATGAACGACAACGGTAAGTGGAACTTTTCCGCCTCCGGTCTCATCAATCAATCATCAGTCCATCATTCCAATCATTTGCTCTTCTACCTGGCAAACATAAACAGGTGCGACCTCATTTTTTTCCAGAGCTGTCGACTAAAGTCTGTGTTGAAACAACAGAGGAGAAAGAAAACAAGACAGAAGATTCTGCAGCCGTTCCACAGCCAGGTGAGTCCCACCGTTTTACCTGTTAATCCCTGAAGAACGCAGTGATTTTGGGTGTTTTCTCTTTTCCTGCTGCACCTCTGAAATCATTTATAACCATTAATCAATGTGTGCTTCGATCATCCGCAGCACCGGAGAAAAACGCCACAAAGAAAGCTATGATGCCTCCTGTTGCTCCCCCTCGCAAATGGGGCTCTTCTGCATCATCCTCCTTATCTACCTCCACCTCCTCCTCCTCTACTTCCACCTCCACCTCTTCCTCCTCTACCTCCACCTCCTCCTCTTCCTCCTCCACCTCCACCTCCTCCACAACCAGCCAAAGTTCGCGGATCAGAACCCACTCAGACAGTCCGGGGCAGAGTAAGTCCACGCAGCTTCACCGAGCTTCACTCTGTCGTTCTGTTCCATCTTTCTTTATTGCAACAATAAAATTTCATCGTCTGATTTCGCTCCAGTTCCTCTCGCGGCGCTTTCAGAGCTGAGACTGAAGCTGGAACAAAAGGCAAAGTGTGCAGAGTGACCTCTTCTGGTGGGAGCCTCTCAAAGCAACACGTGGGAGCAGAGACTGGCCTCTTCATCGTCTGCTCCTCCTCCTCCTCCTCCTCCTCCTCCTCCTCAGCTGGCTGTCAGGAGTGAAACCTTTCTGAAGATTAACACAGTCTATTATTGATCCCCCCCTCTCAGACACTCATTAGCGAGCTGGCTGGACTGTAATGAGACGTTGTACGTGTCACATTATCTTCACCTTGTGCACATTTACCACTGACGACCGTGTACATCTTCCTAATCAGATTGTATTAGATTTTCTATACCAGTGTTGTTTTTCTCTACTTTTTTTTAGCGTAACACCTGTTCATATGTACTGTATATATTTTTATGTAGCTAAATTAGCTGTATTTATTCTGATTTAAGAGGCATGCAATGTTTAATACAACCTGATTCCACAAAAATGGATACTGTGTGAAATCTAAGTGAAACAGAGTGTAATCAGTCCTTTTTGACATAAACTTAAACGAAAATAGTACAAAAACAATATATATTTTTTAAAAGATGGCTCTCTGTGTGTCTCTCAAGCAAACTGTGGATAAATCAGGAGCTTCAATAGGAAGAAACTTAAGCATGCTGATTAATTTCCATCGTTTAACAGAGCAAACAGGCACAAATTTCAACACTTTGTCCCTGTTTGACTCCAATGAAGACACAGTTGTGTTGTAACAGGAGTCTTTTTGCACAATTAAAGGCTGTTCACTGTTCTTCACTTCCTTTTGTCCCTGTGACAATACGTTTTCTTTTTTTACTTCGTCACCTTTGTGGGTTTTTTAAATACCGGTATATAATTATTCTTAATTTGAGCAGCACGTTCCAAAGAAGTTACGACAGAGGAGAAAAAAAGGCCGGGACAGATGTGTCACACTCGGTTAAAACAAGGTGAACCACTTCATAAAACACAGGATTGTATTTCTACATAGTCACAGGAACACGTCCTGAAACAGCCGTCTGTAAAGTTTGTTGAGACTTTTTTTAAATTAACCTTTCAAACAGTTTCCCTTCTTCTGTGAAGTCATGGTTGTTTACTCTGCACCAACAGTGTGTGAATGTTTTGTATGAAGTTTTTCAGTGAAATAAAACTCTTGCTTCTCTCACAACAAATCAGAAACATATGAATGCAACAGTTAAAAACACTTTAACTTGTCTATTTCCTGCTGTGCAACTCTATAAAAACAGCTGACATTTTCTGCTCTTTATTCCTTAATGAAGCAGATCTGACACCAGTGTGCTCTCACTCCTTTATTACCTCGATGACTGATACAATATAGTGGAAAAATTAAACTATTTACAATAAATGGTGACACTTTGTCAGCATGTGAAATAAAGTTAACATAATTCTCAGCTTGACGCTTCCTTAAAGCATTACAGGCTACAGTTATCAGGAGATACATACAGAAGGAGCGACATGGCAAAGCGAGACTGGCACCATGTGTGAAACGTATGACACGGAGGCGGCTCAGAGGTCGAGGCGGTGCACAAATAATCACTTCATCACATCAGTTTCCAGAGTTTCTCAACCAGCTGGATCCAACATCTGGCCCCAAATCTAACTCTCATAATACAATTTGTTTATTAGCTGAGGCTACTTGCTAGCTATGTGTTATATTTGTGCTATAAAAACAGTCCGCTACTTATAAATGGGAGTCCTCTTAAGCAGATAATTGGTGTTATTAGGATTAGACACATACAGTACATACTGTACATACAAGCATTAGGGTGCAGTCAAGTGAACAGGGTGTAAACAGTACAGTCATTTCCAAAAGTCCTGAAGCCACATGTGATGACTCCTCTACGTGGAGTTAACTGATCGAAACTCCTCTCTAAGCTTCTGTGCAGAGTCTGGATGTCAGATCAAACTCCACAGTCGACACTGACTCTGGTTTAACACTAACAGAACATCTGCAGGAGGCTGAAGACCCAGTTCCTCGCAGGCAAAGTGTGGGACTCGTCTACAAAAGAGTGGATCGCAGCAAACACTGTACATGTCGTTTACTTCTTTTCATCTATTAGTTGCTGGCAGAGTAGAGTTGAATAAATCCTCTCTGAGTAATAAACTACATTCTACAGTAGCGTTGCTGTCTAGGAGCAAGTAGTTATTTGGGTTACATATGTTGGTTGATGATAGAGGCAGATTCAGTAGGTGATTATTACCGCTAAGCTACGTTTTAACCAAGTTATACTGACACTGACACAATACATCGTTTTAGGCCGTTTCTTGCGGTGAGATATTAGCGTGTTGGTTCGGATCACCTGATCTGGCCCATCGGTTTGGAAATGAGGAGGAAGGCACAGGGAGAGAGCAGACAGGACAGGACAGGACAGGACAGGCCTCGACCCGGCGTCCAGCCTGCGTCGACAGTACCACTGACGGTTTTGGTGATGGAGAGGAAAACGAAGGGCAGCGGCCAGCGCTAAATCAGTGCTCTAGCAGCAGAGGGACAGTGCTAAATAAAAGTGGCGAGAGAGGAAAACTAGCAAGACTACAGCTAACGTGTCCCGAGCAATAACAACAGCCAGAGTCATACATCTGAAGATATTCTCTCACTGATGACTCACGTGTTCCCCGAAACAGTTTTTGTTGTCATGCAACACAGACACTGCATGTGGAACAAGCTGAGCCATCATCTTCCAGTGATGTGACTCTTCCATGATACGGCTCGGACCGCAGTCAGGGCGGTCAGGTGACGAGCCGTGACCGCGGTCGAGCGCAGCCGGGCGTCCAGGCGTCCAGGCGGGTCTAAGTGAGGCTGGCGTTGGAGCTGCTGGTGCCGCTGTTCTTCCTCTGGCCACTTTGCACCACGCTGGGAACCTGCAGGCCCGTGACTACTGAAAAACTGCCGTTCCACACCTGCAGGGGGCAGCACATGGTCAAACAATTTGATAAGCAAAACAGCAGAGGATTCCTTTGGTAAACAGATATAATGAAAGCTTTTCTCACCATGAAAGCTGGTATAACAGGCTGCTGGAACTTGGTTCTGAAGGTGTGCATCAGCTGTTTGGTTTTGGCGTTGTAAAATGATAAAACACCTGGAGAGAAAGAAAATCACACAGGTGTGCTATTTTTAAAAAAGAAGGGCTGCAGCTGACATTTTATTGTTAAGTTTAGGTCAGTTATTTTTCTTTTTGTTTAAAATAAAGAAAAATTAATCACAAATGTTCATTAGAAGAGTCAAGATGTCTTTAGGTTGTTTTTTTGTTCCATCAACAGTCCAAAGCTCAAAGATATTTTAATTTACTGTGTGAAAAAAAACAGAAAAGCTGCAGTTTTTCGCTGACGTTTTGTCTTTGGCCTGAATTTAAATTGTTGTTTCTGTACCATTTTTATTCGATAGTCTTCCACTGAAAGGAGATTTCTCAATTTAAGGAGATGCATCGGGGAAAAAGAAGTTTAAATAAATAAAATAAAATCCTCACATCTTTGGAGATGACGTCACATATTATTGTTGTTTTTTTTCCTTGGAAGCAAAAAAACTGTTTTCAAATCAAAGAACCGACTCGCTGATTCACATTAAAACACACCACGGCTAAAGAAATCATTTCTATTGAACACATACAATCATTTTAAGATCTGAAACAGATTTTTAATGAACATATCGACTCAGATTCTGTTTCTGATCACCTGATCGTCGACTCCATGTGTTTGTGATTGTCGTACCTTCATCATAGCTGACGTAGACTCCGATGCTGTTGGGGATGGGGCAGTCCAGCGTCCGCGCCTTGTTGTTGTGCTTGGCCGTGAGGCTCTGCTGCAGCCAGTTGTTCAAGTGGATGCACCAGGAGGCGTTGCTCTTCCCCAGCTGGTCGAATCGTCCGAGGCTCCGCAGGGCGACGCCCACGGCGAAGGCCTTGCTCTCCTTGTCAAACCGAACCTCCCAGTACTGCTGGCCAGCGTCGATCATGGTGTCAGCTGTCATGAGACGGTTAACATGGAGAGTTTCAGTGTCAGTGTTAGCAGCAGTGCGGCGTTTAATTGTGAGAGTTTTGGTTGAATAACAACTGATTTGCCCTCAGGTGGTGCAACTGCTCTTTCTTAAATACACGTTTAAGGTGAAATCGCAGACGCAGAAGTTCCAGCAGCCACAAAAAACACGTTTAGCTGACGATGATCAAGAGATGAAACTTTGCACGTTACTGCTCAGGGCTCCGTTCATGCACAACAGGAACAGTCTGGAAAGTTTTAACTCATTAAAACTCATATCACACTGTATTTATTCAGGAGCAGAAGGCTAGCTAATTAGCCAACCTGAGCAGCTACAGGCTAACCCTCAAACTCAGTGATGCTACATGTTTTTCACGCTTTGCGAATGACCAGGACTTCACAGCATCCACAGTATGAGGTGCCCCCTGTTTTTTCCAGAACTGCTAGGTCTCTTACTCCAATATGAAGTCAAAAAACATTGGATATACTTTGCTTGGTGTGTGTTTTTTACCCAGAACTGTGTAGGACTCTGCTGTAAACCGATCTCTGCCAGGCCGGGCTGTCGGAGCTCTCTTAGGGGACATCAGGGCTGACCTGGTTACAGACGGTGGACAAAGATATTTTTAGACTTATTTTAAAGGACGGTGAGTACAGACGGCTTTCTGCACAGTCGAAGTGCTGCTTCAGGACACGTTTAAGCTTCACAAACCTGGCTGGAGAGTGCATCGGTGAGTTGGTGCGGTTCTTTTCCTTCCGCATGTCCTGGATTTTTCCTCCACTGCTGTCCCACTCCACACTCAAGTCCTCCACCTTCAGGTTCTGGTGGGAGGAACTGGAGTCCAGTTTGAAGGTGAAGGCTGCAAATGGGAATTAAGTCAGATTTTTTACTAAAGCAAAGAAACACAAATCCAGCGTTTACATGCCCATCAACAAAGATAGATAGATAGATAGATAGATAGATAGATAGATAGATAGATAGATAGATAGATAGATAGATAGATAGAT
>JAQMCX010000046.1:6050465-6065832 GCA_029814765.1 Acanthurus leucopareius
GCTTAGCTAGCAATTGTTCTAACGCATCACATTTAAATGTGGTATGAAAGGAAATTTTTAAATAGGAGCCAAAGGCAGCGATGCACGACACAAACACCAGACAGTTTCTCTCAAATGGCAGATCAGTAAGATGACAAAGTCAGAGCGTTTTGTTTCCACATTGCTGTTAATAAAATGGCTTTAAATGTACGATGACTTCATCCTTTGGTTTCATTTAGTAACACAACAAAACAACTTTTTTATTTATTAGATCCAACAAGAGCAAGAGTATCCAAAGATGTACGTACAAAGATTTACAATG
The DNA here is from genome assembly GCA_029814765.1 of Acanthurus leucopareius. Classification (NCBI taxonomy): domain Eukaryota; kingdom Metazoa; phylum Chordata; class Actinopteri; order Acanthuriformes; family Acanthuridae; genus Acanthurus; species Acanthurus leucopareius. Next base: position 6,050,767 of record JAQMCX010000046.1, read on the forward strand.
AACTCTTGACTAAAAATGAATTTATAGAAACTAATTAAACAGCCTATAAAAGTATATTAAATGAGTATCATCATCAAAAACTATATTTGCTTTGGAGACATTTAAGTCTTTGTTTCCAATCACAAAATACTGAAGGAAACACACACACAGATTCACACAGATGCAACATATTTTCATGTAACGGTGAGTTTAGAGGAGCTGTATTTCTTATCTTACCTTTGCAAGCGACTGTTCCACTAAACAAACACCTTCAGCTCATTTCTCCGCTTCGCCTTACAGGCCAACTTTCAGTCTCTTTGTGAATATGAGGCTCTTAAGGTTGCGGTTTTAGAAGTAATATGAGTACAATGAAGCTGAGATGCTTCTTCTTCTTCTTCTGAGATGACCACTTCACACACTGTCAGTTATTATTCACGGAAAATCCTTTAACTTAACGTGATTAAAGACGAGTTTACACCAGATATCAGGGTAAATAAATCCAGATTTCACATGTTAAACTGCTGAATGTTGCAGTCAGATGTTTTGCTTTTACAGTATCTCCGTATGAAACTCTCACATCTTAAAAAAATGATCTTATCAAGTACTAATTGTTGTCTCTCCTGCATTTAATTGTTGGTTGTGGTTGGAGTCTGAATCACAAGGTTCATGTACCCGGTTGTGTCTTCTCACAGGAAGCCATGTGTTTCTTTTCTAGTAAGAAGATGTGAAGACAGCGTGAAATGTGTGTTAGCACCCTTCCACCAAAAACCCACAGGGGTTTCACAAACCCCTCGTATCACTGCTCTGTGCCCTGCTTTCATATGAGGGCATTCAGCAAGTCAGCACACATACACCCAACTCACTCTGTGCCACCAATATGTAGAGCAAACTTTGATGTCTCATGTAAAACAATCATCTTTTTTTGAAAACCTACACCATTTTCCATCCTCAGCTGTTGTTTTCTTGTGCAACCCTCCACAACTCAGGGAAAGCAACTTATTCTCTTCTCAGTAAAGCAGAGAAACTCCTCCTCCCGCCCACGCACACTCTTTTGTGTCTCACTCTGTGATGTGTGCAGACCGACAGGCAGGCAGGCAGACAGGCAGCACAGACAGGATGAGTCTGAGAAGAAGACCACCCTTCACATGATAAGATGGAGACGTGGGGGAAACTGTCGACCGCGGTGCTCCTCACAGGTGAGACTTCTGATCAAAGCATTGAAGAAACAACATGAAGCTGTTGACACGTTTCATCGTTTGTAGTTTTTTGATACTAAAAACATGATTTCAGTAGTTAAGTGTTTGATATTTGTGTAATAATGTTTTAAAAACTGCTTCTGTTTGCACATCTATCTATCTATCTATCTATCTATCTATCTATCTATCTATCTATCTATCTATCTATCTATCTCTGGCAGTTTCGGCCGTGGTGATCGCAGGTCAAAGCCTTGTGAATCTGGGTGAAAAACGGGTGGAAGTTCCCGTCGGTTCTCCTCTGATTTTAAAGTGTAATTTGAGCACCGATGGATTAGACAGATTCAGGGTCACCTGGTACTTTAACCCCTCTGGACCTTCATTCAATGAGTCACACACCTTTCACTCTTCAGTTTTTTTAAACTCGTCTGGGGTGAAGGGCAAAGAGATTTTATGGGATCACACTTCAAATGCTTCGGAAAAGGACGAAGGATGGTACTTTTGCAAACTAACACAGGAGATTCCCACCTTAAGCGAACGCGACAGCACTGGAACCCAAGTGGTCATCAGTAAGTAGAACTTATGACTGACAAAGCTGGAAATAATCAACACTTAAATCTCTCTATTTCACATTTACAAGCATCATATAAAAGTTTAATAAAATGTTTGTAAGAAAGTGCAAAGTGTTTAATAATGTGCAGTTCATTTGATCTTGAAGGGATTCATTAGTGATTTGCTTCTTAAAGTATCATTTTGTTTTCTTCATGACAGAACGTGAGGAACTTACATCGCATCCACCTCTAAGCATAGTTACGGAAGAAGAAGGTGTGTGTGTTGGTGTGTGTGTGTGGGTGTATGTGGGGTAAATATTAGTTTCTAGTTGTTTTAATAATGTAAAATATTTGGTGTCAAATATAATTTCTCCTTTGATTACATATGTTATATTTTTAAAACCTTTCATTCATGACACACCAGCTCACACAGGAGGGTTTTAAACGTTATACGGTGACTGACACACACGTTAATAAACAATAAAATCTGCTCATAACTTCACTGTAGTGTGATCAATTTCTGCATTTGAGGAGTGTTGCATTCAGGTTCATGGTAAAACATGTCATCTTGATGGGACTCTTAGTGATTTCTTCTTAAAGTATCATTTTGTTTCCTTCATGACAGAGAGTGAGGAACTTACATCGCACCCACCTCTAAGAATAGTTACGGAAAAACAAGGTGTGTGTGCGCGTGTGTGTGTGTTGGTGTGTGTGTGTGTGTGTGTGTGTGTGTAAATATTAGTTCCTTGCTCTGATGTGTCATGTGTTATTTTAGGGGTCCAGCGCAGCCTGAGCTGGTTTTCTGGTGTGAACATGTGATTTTTACACTGAATGTTGTTGTGACTGACACTCTCAGCTGTAACGCCGGGTGTGAAAACCAAACTGAGAGAGTTTTGCACCTTTATTCTTCAGGGTGTTAAACTCTGCAAGCTGACAGAGTTGTAATCACTAATTAATGTCAGCTTTATGATAACTGTTCAAAAAAATCTGACTCTTTTGTGTTTGCATTTAAGCAAGTAAGTAAGTTATAGTATTTGCACGCACTAGAGTCTGATACAGTCACATTTAAAGACAAAGTTTTCCTTTTTACAGCACCTGTGTCCCCTTCAGGAACCCCCGTGGATACGGACAAATGGCTGTGGATCTTAGTCGGGGTGTCTGCTTTCATCCTGATCGTCCTGCTCATCATATTCATCTTGCTGCGGAGAAGATGCTGCAGAAGCAGAGGTACCAGTCTTCGTTTTTACCTCAAGGGTTAGATAATCATCTCGACTCAAGTGGCAGCAGACGGTGCAGATTGTAGATAAGCTGTTTGTTGGCTGCAGACGAGGGGAGATGTGGGACTGCCATGAGAGCTGCTCTGAGAAAAAGAGGTCAATGAACAAAATATCTCTTAGAAGACAAAGTTCAAAGATGCTCTGAGAAATTGCAGATTGTTCTTTTTTGTTTTTGCAAACTTTTGCAAACGGGGGCCAGGTTGATTTCATTGTTTGAAGATATTGTTCATGTGAGAGCAGTTTTGTTCAATCAATCCAACTTGTGACCTGTGGATGCAAACTAAGCAAGCAGGTGGTTTGTGTGGTTCAAGAGCACAAGCATGAGACAAACACGAAACAATCTATAACGTCAAAGTAGGACATAAGAAGCCGCCCACCCTTTCCTGTGTGGCTTAAGTAGAAATGTAGACAGATTTGAATCTGTTTGACAGAGAAGGACAAGGACCTCGTTCTGCAGAAAGAGGCTGAGAGCTCAGTCAGATCTGGCCACAGCCGGCTGACCAAGACCGAGAAACATCACATGTTTGAGAGGAAGTAACGTGAGAAAAGCTAATATAAAAAAAAAAACCCACCAACACCGCACCACCTGCAAGTTTTAGGCACTCTATAACTGTGAGTCTATTATCGATGTAAAAAAACGTATTTATAAGTAGATGGTTATGTAATTATAGTTATTAAAAGTTATTATAAAGATGCTTCTTAAAGGGAGATGTTTGTTCTTTCATACCAAGTCAACACACTCAAAACTGTTTTTTTAACAGTTGTTTTTACCCAAAACTTACGTTTATTGAAAGGCAGATTGATTAATAATCTTAAAAAAGCCTTCGGGGCTCTCATATTTTTATGCGTTTTCTGTAGCTTTCAAAATTAAAATGTGCATTTACTTCCTTTGGAACGAGTCTGTGAGAATCAGATGTTAAACTGCTTTTCTAATGATGTTTATTATCGGGGGAGAGACAGTAATTGTGATTTTTGAAGATAAAATGTTCATATTTTGTCAGAACTTTTTAGGATTTGTGCCCCTAAAATTATTTTCCTTTCTTTCTGTTCTCGTTTTTTTATAGTAGGTTGTTGTAATGCAGATTACGGCTCGTTGTAAAAGCATCACAAACTGAAAAAATTATAGACATAATTGTTTAATTGTTTGTTTTCCCTGCACTTATGCTGTTATGTTCACAGATTCTCTCTAAACCCCCCCCCCAAAAAACAAAAAATAAAAATAAAACATAGAGAAAACAAGTCAAAGATGAATATTATACAAATATCAAGACAATACTGTTATTATAATTTCTTCTAATTTCGATAAGCGTGCCGACATCACAGACGTCTCAGGAAGCTTCTCAGGTGGAAAGATGCGGCGCTCTGTCGCTTCATGTGGCGTTTTGGTCACAAAGGATGTAACATAGTGAGAACAAAAACTACATGATCAATACACACAACAATTATGTATCGGTATCACAATCTGATTTCCTTTGTCTTTTATTTAGATTATTATACACTATTATTGTTCCAAAAACTTGTGAAAACTCTGTTTTTGGACTTTTTCCTGAGGCTGATGTTTGACTGAAGCTTTGGAGGATGATTGTGTGCAACAGCATTGATGCTCTGATACACTTTTACATTTATTTTTGGAATATGAGTCGAGTATTTTTGAGCGAGTGACAGCTTTTTGTGAAACAGATGAAGTTTTCCACAGCAGAGTTTCAATTAAATGTGAGTCTCATGTAAAGAGCACGTTAAAGGCTCCATGTAAAGTCAGAAAGTAGGTTTATTTTGAATTTTTTCATTGATTAAAAGATGATTGATCATACAGTTTTGACTGGAAACAAAAATATCAGATAATTTATTGGATTTTTTCTTATTAATTTGCTTTAAATATGTGCAACAATTTCTCACAAACTTTTAAATACAAAACAAGCTTTATCGACTTTAACTTACAATATTCATTAAATGAATAAATAGAAGGTATTTATTTAAATCATATCTAGAAGCAATACTTCAAGTTTATCTATTATCATCGGCAAAATGTGATGTAACTATTAAAATATTTGTTTTATGATTTTATAAGTAACATGATAAGTGCAATTAGTGCAAATTTTGAATTAGTATTTCAATATTTCAGAGTTGGATGTAATTTAATTCACTAAAAAAACACACTAAAAATAAAACAATGTTTAATAAACAGGAATTTAGCAGGATTTTTGATTTAAGTCTTTGTAATATGAGGTATTTTTACGGCTTTCTGCTGGAATTAAACGGCTGAATCTCTATTAAATGTCGGCTTTCATGACAAACTCCTGTTTTACACTTTAAACAACTGACACTTTTCTCAACAATATGCAAGTAAAATACATCAAATCTGTATTTTTGCTGCATTTAAATTGTATTTTATTGTAATATACATACACACTGTCTTTAAAACTAATTCTACAATGCCATAAGAGCATCTTTTTTGTTTTTATTTCTAAGGTTGATTTGATCAAGTTAGACAGCATCATTTAATCTGAGTAAGTCAAAAAATAACATTATAATCAGATGTGGAAGTTTGTCATAATGGTTTATAAATGAACTTAAAGGAGGTTTTCATGTCAAATAAGAGAAATATATCATGTGTTCATCATCTTTTTTCTTATTTTTTGTAACTTTTGAATGCAGGAGAGGATCCAGTCTATGTGAACACTCGTTTTGTGGCCAATAAAAACCCATCACCTCGACCAGGGAGGCCGGTGGAAAAGTTAAAGACGGTCTCTTCCTCTCAAAACCTGCAGAAATCGAGTCCTGGAGGCGGAAGGTACGAAGACGGCAGACAGAGACACAAAAAGTGAAGAAGTGATCAGACAAATCACACAAATCAATGACTGAACCCCCGATTATCCATATGAGAAGCCGTGATTGGCCCGCTGACATCTGAATTAATTTCTTTTATTACTATAAATATATAGATTTTGTTATTATAGTTATTTTTTTATGGGGGGGTGGGATAATGCTCTCTGTATTTTCATTCTATTTTCAGCCGCTAGGTGGCAGACTACGCACGCGTCTGTCAATGTTTATTTTTTTATTTTCCCTTTTGTTGCGTTTCAACAGCTGATATGTGTGTGTGTGTGTGTGTGCTGCCAACAGAAGTGTGTGTGTGTAGCAAACAAGATAAAATTGCAAATTGTTGTTTCTAGTAAGCAAAGGCTCTGAACGATGAAGTGTGAAATTAAATGTTTTTATATAAACAGTGTGTTTTTTTATTAAAGTTTATATTAATTTTTTTTTTATTTTTCTATTTTTTTGTTCTCTTCTGCCTGTTAAATCTTGAATATTAAACCTGAGATATTAACAATAAAGTATCCTGTCATAATGTCACTGTTTATTTTTGCGTTTCCACGTGTAAAAGTTCACATCATGAAGCAAAAAATGATTAAAATGTAAGTTTGATCAACACTTAAATATTATTGATCCCTCTGTTTTCCGTCAACGCGTCTGATTGGCTGCACAGTGAGTGAGTGTGTGTTGTTTTTTAAAGAAAGGTAGGTCTTTCTATGGAAAAAAAAAAATCAAAAGTCACATGACCAGGCACTGCCTACCGCCGAGAGCTGCCAGATAATCGCTCCCTGCAGGAATTAGATGAGAAGTGAACGTTACAGGTGGAGCAGAAAGCGTCGAGCCGGATCCGAGAGCAGAACAACAGCAGCAGCCTGAACGGTCCCCGGTGCAGATCTGACAACTCCCGGTGAGTCCCATGCGTGCGTGAGCCGCTGATGTGACTTTTGGCGTGTTTGTCCCGCAGGCTTATGTTTTTTGGTGGTTTTTTTTCGCTCGGAGCTCGAGCTGGTTGTGGGAATTGGATTTGGCAACCTGTGGTGTTGAGCGGCGCACACGCGGCGCGGTGTAACTTCACTGTCTTATCTAAGATTAAAGGAGATCCCAATCTAAGAATAGCAGCCGAAAGCTAGACTAAGCAGTAGTAGGATATGCGTTTAAACTGCTTTAACACCACCGCCAGCGGCGACGCTCCAACTTTCACTGCTGCAGCTCCGGGACAAGTGTCCGAGCGGCGGGTGCGTGCGTGCGTGTGTGCGTGACTGGAGAGCAGCGCTGAACCGCAAGACAAACTTCATGTGTTATGTATTAAAGGTAGGGCTGGCACTGATTTCCTTCCTTGTAAACAAGTGACCTTCCATTTAATTGGCACACCTTGTTGTAGCTTAATGATTGGCTGTGCGCACGCGAGCCTCGCGCGTGTGCGTTTTTTAATTTTTTTTTAAACAGCAGCAGAATGAAACCTGATCGGTTTTCAGAGACGCAGTTTGGTGACAAACGAACCGCAGACGCAGATGACTGAAGACAACAAACAAACAAAGTGAAAGCGAGCTTCTTCCGCCCGGTTACACCGACACACACACCGGGCAGATGGAGCAGGAGCGCGCGCGTTCATAGACACGATGCACTTCCTTTGTGCTGCCTTTTAAACACACTGAGCTTTTTTTTTTTACCTGTGGGCTCTACCTGTGTGGCGCGCGGGGGACACGAAGGCACGCGCTCTGACCTGCAGTTGTTGTGTTTTAAATTGCTGATCATGAAAAAAGAGGAGTTAGTGTCTTTGAGCCTTTGGGGGCTTTAATGTCCGCTCATACTGACACTGGAGAAGGGCGACATTACTGCTTGTCATCCGCTGGCACGGACGGAAAAACGCATTAGGAAACTTGCATCAGCGCTCTGACCACAGGGCCGGTGTTTTATTTGTAGTGTGACCGCGTGCAGACGCTCCTCGACACCCCCGTGACCCCTCTGAGATGCATTTTGAAAGCTAAAATTGGGCAATCCCCCCCCTGACAGCATATCACATGCTCAAACTCCCAACATCCTCCGCTGCACACCAGTACGTTTCACAGAAAAACCTCTTTAACATTCAGGTTCATTGCACACAAAACGCAAAGACAGGAATATTTTAGATGTTCTGGTGGTGAATTATTGATGCTGCTCAGCTGTATCGATTTAAAGCCCCGTGCATGTAGCCTGGAACAAAAAATGCTAATTATTCTAAATGACACCAAATGAAAACAGGTCGTTTCTGCACAGACAGAGAGGTGATTCCTACATTTCTTCACAAGCTTTGCAGTTTGCAGTTTACTGGTTGTTAATGGCACCTGATTGGCTGAAATTATGTTTTTAAGAGGATGTGAACTGAAGAAACAGGGGGGGGCTGATATGTGGAGAGAATCTAACAAACACTTGACCCTTGATGAGTCTCCTTTTATTCAACTTGTTGGTTTTTAAAGCTACATAACTGACTTTTTTGCGATTTTCTTTCTGTTCTTCTATCAATTCATCAAAATACACTTGATTTAATTGACTCGAGCTTGAGTGAGTTGTTATTTTTAACTTTATTTAACCTTACAAGTCCTGCCGAGATCACAAAATCTCTTCTTTTAAGGGAAGCCCGTTCCACGATAGCAGCAATATGTCTCAAACACATGCACAAATATTCAGGAAACAACTCATTTAAAAGTGATTAAAGAAGAAAATTGGGCCACTTTTTGTCACAATTGATCAGTGATTCAAGAAAGATAGAAAACCTGTTGTTACGTCTCCAATCTGACAATCAGCTACTATACTATGTTTTATGTAAAGCAAATGTTAAAGTGAGTTTCTGTCAGTCAGTTCATATCTCAGAGACCAAAGTCCTGTTCTTGTTTTTTAAAAAATCTAAAGGGAAAATCTTCTCCACATCTTGTTTTCATGTCACACAACACATCACATCAGGGAGAGATGTGCTCAGATTTTTCCTCTTGGTTCATGGCTCCTGCTGAGACTTGCCTCTGTGAGTGTGTGTGAGTGTGTGTTTTCTCAGTATGTGCTTCCAAGCGTGCATTTACACTAAACCAGACCTGTCTCATCACTGACGAGTAATTTGTCGAGGCGAGGCGAAGCTCTCACATCACGGGTTGCTGTGCTTTTCACTGTGTTTACTTGACGTCTTTATTTGTGTTAAACGCCTCGACTGTTACCTATCCATTAGCTTAATTATACGCGTGCTAACAGGCTGGAAAATTGCACACACTTAAAGTATATTTTCGGATAATTATAACTCGTCTGCGTGTCAAAACAAAAGGTGGTAATATATATATACTCCCATTATGCTAAAAGAATGGGTTGTTTTAGCCATCTGAGCTTGCAGAAATACAACCGGTCGTGAACTGGGGTGTGTTTTCCAGAGAATGTTTCACAACACAGTCTGTCTGTGACACAAGGACTGTCAAAGGTGAACACCCTCCCACAACCGGTTTCCTGTTCAGGCCCCTGCGATGGAACTGTACGGCCTCAACACAGCCGGCCTGCTCAGCTCATATCTGACTGGCAGGCAAGCAGGCAGGCAGAAAAACAGGCGACAAGCCCATCGACCAGTCATCCCCGTGACTCAAACGACGTCAAACCTGTATGCCAGTTAGTCAGCCACTCAGGTAAATCAGTTACAGCCGCAGGAGGCCACACCCATCAGCAGGGGGGGTAAATAAAGTCACTAAGTGTAACCCGGACCTACGCAGTTACGACTCACTCGCTCCAGCTGTTCGCCTGCTCACACGGCTGCTCAGATTTGGCTTTGTTGTGACTCACGGTGATGACAACATTGGCTTGTCTATGCACGCTCCGCACGCTGCTGTTCAGGGGTTTTTACTCTGTACACAGCAAGTAGTCGTAGTGAGAAACACAAGCGAAGGGATGGTAGATATGGTGGAGGCTCCTGAACGAGCTATTAATATCCTCGTGCTTCAAGTGGTTGGAGTGTCTAGAGATACTTGCTGCAGGGCTTCTTCAGCCTATTGTATTAGTTCATATGCAGCCTTTGAACCTGCAGTTGTTCACACTCTGTATCTTGATGAGTAAAAAAATAAAAAAACACAGCAGCAGCAGCCGCAGTGGAGGTTTGCTTGGCATAAATCAAAATGTGAAAAAATACATTTTCACATGTACATCAAGACTTAAAGACGCTGTGTTAGAGTCAGTTCTGGTTCTGGTTTTGTCCACGTTTACTTTGCATGTTGCTGACTTTGTGGTTTCTGTGTTTTACATGCAAGCGGTGCTTTAACGTCAGGTGAGAAACTAAAGAGAAGAAGAAAGAGATCCATCCACACGATGCAATTTATAAATATTTTACCTTTTTTTAACAGTTCGTGCATGTGATAGGATAGTGTAAAGCCCTACAGAAGAGGACTGTGAACTCGTATAAACAGCTGTGTGTCTGTAGACTGATGCTCTGATAGCTTCACTGGCTGCACATTAATCACCTATAAACAAAAGCTGTGACTGGGTTTCTTACCAGTTTTTCACAACACACCCTGAGTCAGAACACGCCTTATTTGATGGTGGTTTATCATCAATTTCCTCACAAGGTGTCAAAGGAATGATCGTTCAACCTCAGAAGGGGAGCAGAGATGAGTTATTAGCTTTAAGACAAAGTAAAACCCTGAAGGGCTTTTTGCTTTAAACCTAAACGCCTAATAAATCATCCATCAAGTCTGCAGATATTAATGCTTGTAAAGCATTAATAGAGGGACTTTGGCAGCGATCAGGAGAGAGGTCAAACGGTCCATGGGAGGGTCCTTCCACATTAATTAAAAATAACAAAGCAGGCAGCAAAGGTGAGAGACATGGAGACACAAATTTTGGATCCTAATGTGAAAGTCTGAAAGATTCTTCTGTTGTTGAGTTCTAATTATATTGTTGCTTCGATGGAAATCATAAATCTGCACTTATTATATTCTAATGAACAATACAAATGGCTGTAAGTCAGGTGAAAGGTGCTGTTATGAGTGATAAACCCACAGAGAGTAATAACAGAACTCAGCAGAAACCCTCGGCTCCATGGAAAGTTTGTAAGCGTGAGCGCTCTGACTGGCTGCTGGTCGCCGGTCAGCCTCCTCTTTACCACGAGATGACAGACACGGTTAGCAGCTTCCATCAGTGGAACATTTAGCAGCTAAAGAGTCACATTTTCCCCCGTTGAGTCGGTCAAAACCTAAACGAATTTAAAGTAGACTAAATATTTAAGTTGGGACAGGTGGTCAGACACAAGCTGTGTGTTTGCACATCAACGAAAAAAAGGTAAATTAAAGATGTTTGTTCAGAGTTTCTTTTCAAACTCTGGTAAGTGTGTTTGGTTAAAAGACAGAAACACAAGTTTACACTTACATTTTTTAAAAAACTGAATAAGCTGATCAAATTTCAAATCTTTCTTTTGTTTGATTAATTAAATTTTGAAGTTGGTCCATGTTTTATCTTTGTTTGTGAGTCTAGTTGATCTCACTCTCAGCGCTGTGGTTTCAGCTTGTTAAGCAGCACAAAGTGACAATAATAAGTCAATTAATGTATCAGTTGATAGATAATGTTTATAATAATTGATTAACGAGCAGAGTCAGAGCACTTTGACTCACTTGAATGATGTTAAAAATGTTTGGAGATTAAAATTTTAACACTGTAAGATTTTGTTTTGTTTTTCTGATCAAATATAAAGAAAAAAATCTTTAAAAAGAAACTTCACAGACCGAATTTAACAAATTTAAGGCCCCTTTTTTTCAACTTTGCATCCCCCCCACCCCCCTACCCCCCGACACCACGTCCTCATGTGCTCGTGTCAGTTTGACCGTGAATAAACAAAGGAAGAGAAACGAGGGACAACTGCTGCGTGCTCCTCTGTTGTTGCAGCCGTACCTGCCTGTCTGCACGGCGCTCAGATGTCTGTCAGCCGCTGTGAGAAACAACCTGCAGTCATTCCAACCTACGGCCCCCACCTCTACCCCCACCCCCACCGCCACCGCCACCGCCTGAGGGGAAAAGTACGCAAGGCATCGGCGCTCTGACAACAAATGAGCCGTCCTATACATGCAGCAGCTCGTCTGGCTGTGTCAAGTAGAAACAAGGTGGGCGCATGGCAGTTGGTTGCAAAACGCACGTTCAAAAGTGAGCTTGTTCAGAGACGCAGGGGGAGCGAGCGCCTCGCCGTCTCTCGAGGAAATTTGGATGCTGTCATTTTGGTTTCTGTCAACAGGCGAAGATCCTGTGGTGTTCGTCTTTCAAAGGAGGAATCTTTATGAAACCTGCAGCTTTTTTTTTTTTCCTCTGCGAACCAAAATCTAAATAACAGTTGCAAAGCAGCTGTGTGGTGCTGCTGCTGCTTTTTGAGCAGCGTGCACCAGAAGGATAAGAGTGTAGTTTTTACCTTGCGAGTCTGACTCCTAAGTATGCTTTGTGTGTTATTCTGAGAAGGAAAAAAAGTGCCTTGATGAATTTTGGATGAGGCTGCGCTGCTCAGTTAGTCAAAACAGAAAGAAACTCGCCAAAAAAAAAAAGTGGTAAGTCTCAATCCAGCATGAATCCCAGGGTAGGGACGGGGCGCTAAGGCAGTAAATTGTTGTGATCTGCATGCATGCCCAAACCTGAACTGATCCCCGTCTGCTGGGTGAACCCCGCTGAGCCAAGAGGAAGCAGGTTCTTATCAGGGAGGAGGACAGGAAGACACCAAGTGGAGGAGGAAGAGAGAGTGGGGGTTGGTGAGCGACAGGGCACTCTGCAAAAATCAGTTTCCTCTTCAGGGTTTCAAATTATGACTTTTCATGCAGGAGGTGTTACTGCCAGTGGTGCTAGACTCCTCTGATGTAACACCGAAGTTAAATTCGTCCCTGTTGTGTTTACTGAAGGTGTTTCTGATGAGTTTACTTAAAAACAGTGAGCACTCTGTCCTATAGAAACAGAGTTTTTCTAAATAAAGACCATTTTAGTTGTCAAACTGAGTTTCAGTCAGTTTAAAATGTCCTCTGTGGCTTTGCAGGAAGCTTTGTAACGTCTTAGACAATAACCAGGTCATCTGGGTTATCTTGGATTGAGCTTGGGAACCAAAAAAACACGAGCAAAACAAAAATGTTTTGTTTTAAAGTGTTGGTGAACTTTGGAGTTTGAAGGCATTTATCAGGCCGGGAGACTCTGATGGAAGATGCTGCACAGAGAAGTGTTATGGGAGTTTCTGGATCCGATGCTTTTTGACTTTTATTATGACTGCTGCTTTGACCTTTCTGCCTTTTTTTCCATTTTGTGTGAGTCCTCTGTCTTAATGAAAGTGTATCTTTAAATAGCTGCAGAATCCCCCCCTTTTTTGTTGTTGAAAAAGTGGATTTTCTTCTCTGATAAAAGATCTGAATCTGAAGTCTCTCCGTCTTCATTCTTCCTTAATGTCAGTTCACTGCATAGATTTCCTTTTTACAGCAAATAAAAGCAGCTGGCACAACCACATTTACATTTGTTGTTTAAAAAAAAGGGACATCAGATCTTAAAGTGGCACTAAATCATAATAATCCATGAATGATGACGTATACAACAGATGAAGTGGAGAGAAATGAGATGTAGGAGGTTTAATTTCCAGAACAAATCTGTTTTATCTATAATCCATAATATACATCACTTCCATTCTCAGCATTAAAGTCAGTGTTTTTACATCAAGGGGCGTCTTTAATAATTGAATGCGTTTCTTTCCTAGAGGTGGGCATCGAGATGATCTCCTCCAGCTCCCCTCACCAATAGCTGGGCAGCATGGCTCCTGCTCCTCCTTCTGTAGAAGACAACAGTGGCTCATTAGCGCTGCGCTGGAGGCTAACGCCGACATAGATACTCACCACGCAGGACACCGCCTTTAAGCTGAGCCGAGGCAGGCTGAGCTGCTCTCTGCAGGCCTGTTTTAACGTATGGACTCCCTTTAAGAGGGTCTTTTGAAAAGGAGGATGACTTGTGCCGGAGCGGCGCATGTGCAGGACGGCCACACCGCCTCCGTGTAACTTCAGCAGCATCTGAACTGAGACCTCGGACCATGTTCTGTCTCTGATCGGGCGCTTTGGTGGCCGAGCTGGTCTGTGCAGCTCCTCCACGTTTGGACTAACCTGGACTCTGAGCCATGTCTCTCCTCTCAGGCCTGAGCCTCGTCTGTGGATTGATGCTCCATGTTTCCTTTGGTGCACTCAACAGTCACTACTGTGTCCCACGAAAGACCGTCCCCTACCAGAGTAAGTCCAACTCTCTCAAAGCCTCCTCTCTTGCATGTCTTCTCACTGTGCTTCAGAACTTCTGAGCTGGACCAGTTAACTCCAGAATTTAAGAGTTTAAGAATATATTTGAATAATTTAACCACTTTAAATGTACAAATACTGCAACTTTAATTGCTTGTTTTCTGTGCTTATATAATTTCATTGACTATGCATTTTGTTTTCGCTTTGGAAGAAGAAAAGAAAGTATAATGAGATGCACCATAGTAATGCAGATGTCCTGTTTAGACGAGCTGAAGTCCTTCAGAGAAGAAGGCATCTTCAACTACTCCACCATGCTAATGAGAGACGACTTGCTGCTGCTGGGGGCCAGAGAGGCCATTTACGCTCTGGACATCGACAACATCTCCGTCAAAAAGGCTGCAGTAAGTGTTTTATTCAATGAGCAGGTGTGACCGGCGGTGTGCCATTTAAACCTGCTGGAAAATAACTGATAAACAATCACACGCCTGCAGAACCTGCGGGACACTTCTTATAATTAAAGCTTTTCTTCTTGATCTGAGCTTAGTAAGTTTAAGTATTTGTTTTTCTATCATTTTAAACTCTTGCTTTGTTTTAGCTCTTCTATGCTTTTACACTAAAACAGAGGTTGACAGAAACATTATCTCAATCCTTTATTTATCCTCCACATGTGGCAGAACTGACATGAAGGTCGACTTTGAAGTGAAACTTTGAACAGTTTGATGTTTACATGCAAAAAATGCTTCTCACTCGATAAAACGGCCTGAAATTAACTTTCTGTTTCTGATTTCTGATTAAAAATGAAAGGCTTATTGAACTTTTATGAAATGCAAGAGGATGAAAACACTTTTTCAGTTAATCAGAGAGCCACACGAGGCCGGACCTGTCGTAGATCATATCAGTGGTTCCCAAACCTTTTTGGCTTCGAACTCTTGATATGAAGTCACTGTTTCACATTGCAGGTAGCAGGTTGATCGGGTGGATTAGAAGGGATGGATGAATGCATGAATGACTGAATTGGTGGATG
>JAQMCX010000046.1:6077931-6092477 GCA_029814765.1 Acanthurus leucopareius
TTTTGTCTGGTTATGTGAAATTTGTTTGTATGTGCTCTTTTATTTGTGATAATTTTTGAAAATAATAAAAATAATTAAAAAAAAAAAAGATTAATTAAAAACTATTTACTTAACACAAGCTTGACACATTGAGTTGAAGTCATGATTTTCTGCAACCCAACTTTACTATTTTTACAATTAAATTAAAAAGTGGGCAAACTATTCACTCTCTTTACATTTAACGTCATAAGGTTGATGATTCGACAAGTTGGCTTTGCAGGTTCGAAACAGCGACTCAGAAACCGACTTTAAACCGTCAACTCATAAAAATGAAAATGCAAAAAGCTGCAGATGATTGTTAACTAACAACCTTCTCATCTTTATCATGTGTTAGCCTTGTGAGATTTTATTTTTTAAGTGCTAAAACTATCCTGGCATCACAATTTGTGAGTGAACATGTGAAAATTCAAGCGTCTGGTGGAAGGCACTTTTTCTATCTGCCTTGATCTTTTTATATATCAGCACTCATGACCCACTGGTAGAAAACTGGCAGGCAACATTTGTGCACACAGTCTTCAAAGCTGGTTTGGTTCAACTCACCAAGTTCCCCAGCCAATGAAGCCCAAAGTCTGGATGAAAGCCAACACACACTGGAGGAAGAAGATGAAGAAGAAGGCCATGAAGTTGAAAGAGCTATCAGCCCTATGAACAACAGGGAAATAAGAGAACATAAGACGGTACAGTAGGAAACAAAAAAGTCAAAAGTTGCTCTATTTTTGCTGAAAAGTTGCTTCTTCCTACAACTTATTAAAACACGGTGGGTCTTTGTACTTCCACATAGAATAAAACTACATTATTCCACTTGAAATGGAAATAAGCAGTTAACATTCATACCATTTACTTTCATACTACTCCAGACAAGTGACATTTAATTATTCTTTAAGTTGCTTTTAACACTTGCAACCTCCTATCTTCATTTTTTCTTCTTCGTTTGTGGTTTTTATTTGCTAACGAGGCGGCTAAAGAGCTTTGCTAACACTGACCACACTCAACATGCTAATGCTAACCTTTAGAAAGTAACAGTAGTAACAGCACTGAATAATAATAATTATTATAACTCAATGAATTAAAACAACCTTGATCTAGCTGGCTGCAAGAAATGGATGAATGGATTAATTAACCTGATCTCTTAAAACAATTGCAACTGCTGTCTAACGGTCTCACTGTGGGTGAGATCTCACTCTGCGTGTCAGAGGCTTCATGCAAAGCACAATGAAACAAAGAACAGTTCAAAACTCACATCACTACAGATTTTAACTACATAATTAATCGAGTGAAATCGTGGCCTCGAGAATTAATTTAAAAAATATCAGGTGATTTATTCATTCTTGTGTAATACAGAGTTGATGGTTTGTAGTCTTTCATTCAACACAACAGAAAAGGACAAACAGAAAGAGTAAAATACACCAAGTTATGAAAAACAAAACAGTCAACAGTAATAAAATCTGAGGTTATTTGGGTCAGATATTAGAAAATAATCGTCCGTCAGAAGTTCATGCTTGTTATGTTTTAGTTCAAAATCATTAATGTTACAAAAACAATAAAAAATAATTTCATTTCAGAGCTCATGACTCATGTTGATTGAATTTTTTTTCTCAGCTTTGAAGCAACAAGTTGACTCTCTTCCCCTCAGTTGGCTTCCTGCTGCATCTCAACTCCTCCTTTATTCATTTCACAGGTCAGAACAATTTATACTGAGGTTACAAAAATACTAAAAAAAGGAACAATAGATCATAAAATTCAAAAAAAGCAACATGGCTTTCTTGTTTTACAGTCCAGGATGTTTAGACATTTTTAACTGACCCGATTTGAACTTATTAATTTTTTTAATGTTCTGTTTTAAGAGAATCTGATCTTTAGAAGACAAAAATGTTCTCTGTTCGTTAAGCCATACAAAGATCCATTTTCATGGATTATGACAGAAATCTTTATGGCTGGCAGCTCATTTTATTAGAGTCATGCCGTTTCTGAACCCTCACTTACTTCCAAACCACTTATTAACTATGTAATAACTGTCTTTTCTTAACATACGCTCAATTTTTCCCAATTCAGACACAAAACACAGTAAATATTTTAACTCAGAATGATCTAAGAAGTCTGATCTTGTACCCTGAACTGATTGTTCTGTGTTGTCTGTCAATATAAATAAGAGGTTGCATCAGTCAGTTTTCTTATTTTCATATAAAAGCAGAGTCTTTTGAGATTTTTTCAGATCTATTCTTTAAAACCATCTTTTCCTGTGCCGTGCCGCCTGCAAGTTTCACTTCAACCGGTGGCACTTCCACCCCCAGCCCACCTAAAAATACATGGTGGGCAAAAAAAAAAAATAAAGTTCTTTAAAACCACCTTTTCCTGTGCTGTGCCGCCTGCAAGTTTTTTTTTTTATTGAATTTATTTATTTTGAACATAACATAAACACATTTAAAAACAGCAAGAAAACAACCAAAAATGAGTGTCCAAAAAGGAGTAGGTGGAAGTAAAACTTATATATCCCTGCCTCCTTTCTCACTTATTTATGAATAAGTAAATAAAAACTAAATACACTTTAACTGAGTGATGACCAGTTACCTCACCTCAATATGCTTTATGTTAACCTGTGAAGTATGCAGTGACTGTTTCAGTGGAGTGAACTTAATGAAATAAAGCTGAAGACTTTCAGACTGACTCACCTGAAGGCTTTGTAGAGCGGTCTGAACCAGCAGGTGTAACTGCAGGGGCTGAAGAGGATGAGCCAGAGCAGCGAGAAGCCAAAGTTGGTGGCATTTCCACCTCCAGCCCACATAGCAATACATGCGATCACATTTAAGCACAGCGTGCCTGAATACACTGCAGAGGGGAAAAAAGGAAGAATGACATGACGAATGGCATGTATTCATCTTAACAGCAGTGGGAAGAAATCTCTAAAAATGACCCGAAGTTAGAAAATGTCTGAGAAGAAACTCACTCAACCAAAGCGTGTAGACCCTGCGTACCAGCTGCTGATGGGGTGTAGGAATTTCCTCCTCAATGTTCTGGTAAAAGCATGGTTTTATTCTCAGGAATTGAGGGAGGGGGGGAAAGTTGTTCGCTCGATCTGAAACAGGAAGTGAAACTTCTCCATAACAGTCCTTTCTAATTATTGTACTTTTGGGCATTTTACAACATCACTGAACACGAGGTTGAGGAAAGAGAAATATAAATTATGAAAAAAATGCAGTGTCCAGTGGGAATAGATAGATAGATAGATAGATAGATAGATAGATAGATAGATAGATAGATAGATAGATAGATAGATAAGAAAACATCTTAAAAGTGACAAACCTGACATTTTGAAGTTCCAATTCTTTCCTGGATAAAAGGGATATATAAAAATGGAAATAAAAAGTTAACATTCATACCATTTACTTTCATACCACTCCAGAAAAATGACATTTAATTCATTTTTAAGTTGCTTTTTAACACTTACAACCTCCTATCTTCTTTTTTTTTGGTTTGTTTGTGGTTTTTATTTGCTAAAGAGGCGGCTAAAGAGCTTTGCTAACACTGTCCACACTCAACATGCTAATGCTAACCTTTAGAAAGTAACAGTAGTGACTCAACCAAGTAGCTTTGCCAGATGCAAATTACAACTTTTGTCAAAACTATGAAGACTCACACCCCCAGGTCATGGTTACCCAAGCAGGGTTGAATCCAGGACAACTCAACTTGTCTTTGCTAACTAATTAAAAAAAAATAAAGACTTACAACTCCTCTTGTTTCTTGTTAATCCACAGAGATGTAAAGTTATAGTGCGTTTTACTTCATGTGTAATCATAAACAGCAGATAGCAGCTAAAGCGTGTTGTCAGGCGGCTCAGCAGTCCACAGAACAGAGTGCAGTATTTCTTTATCTCGAGCTGCAGCTTCGTTTCACAAACCGGTTGGCGGTTAACGAAGAGTTAGAAGCCCGTTACCGTTAACAAGTCGGCGAAAACCGTTACAGATATGTGTCAAAATTACCGGTACGACGATAATCCCTTCACGTTTCCGTCGACAGCTGCAGGGGTTTGGGGCTCATTCAGGATGCGCCTTTTCGACCCCATCAAACACACGGCGCATGCGCACCACTGTAGCACTTTGTAGTTCCGATCTGTTTATTTCTAACACGCTACAGGGACTTACGGACTACAAATCCCATAAGTTATGTGAGCGGTAAAAGGGAAACGCGTGACTCCAACATGATACCCCCTCATGCGCATCCCACCCATGTACTAACAAGCAGAGGAACAGGTTTAGTCCACTTTTAAGCTGACTTTATATTTACTTATGTATTTATAACATATGAAAGGTTTATTTTTTATCTAGTAGCCTAATTAAATTTAGAAAAGCTCCATGTAAAAGTCCACATTTCATGGACACGTAGCCTACTCTTATGGTGTTTTCTCTTCAAAATAGCCATATACCTTTGGATAAGCAGAATATATGTTTCAAACACAAATCTTTGATTTTTTAGAAAAAGGTTGATTTGTAACGTCATACTTGTCTTTCTTTAAACAAGATGGATCATATGTCTAATCTTGCTGGATTCTAATTAGAAAGTATTCACCAGAGAATTAGCTTTGTCCCTCCGGTATGTAATTTAATTATGTTGTTTTCTGCAACCAATATATTATTTAGCCCATCAAACTACATCAGCAAAATTAAACACGGGGAAGATCCTTTTAGGGTTTAAAAACTATGTATACATTTACAGGAATAAACTCAAGAGGTGCACAGTTAATTAACTAAACTGGACTAACATGTTTATCAAAACAACCTCTTATATTTTTCGAACAGTACTTTTATTTAGACATTTGGATATATGACCTTGATCTTTTTTTTTGTAAGAAAACTGATACATTTTATTTGTAAACTCTTATTAATCATTCAGTTATTACTTTACATATGCAGTTATTCAGTTATTACTTTACATTCTTTTCCTTTAACTTCTTGATATATCTTTATAAGATTTGTAAGCTATCTTGATCATACGTGAAGCAAACTTTCATCTTTTTAGAGCCGAAGCTTGCTAGTATTGGTAAGTTTCTTGCTAATACTGACAAGACTGTGGGTGACAATTATGTTTAAGTCTTTCTATAATGTGTAAAAACAAAACCTAAATTGACATTATTTCAAATTTTCTGTATGGTTATCATCTGCTTTGCCTAATTCGAGGTAAATATTGTAAAATAAATAGCTATTCCGGCCTCATCGGACTCTATTCTGCTAATTTGTTTTATTTTACCATCTACCATTTATTTTCACTTTTAATGGAAACCCTAACTTCGGCCAATCAAACAGCTAAAAAGAGACAGGGGGCGTTTCTTGTGAGTTTAAGGCCAATCAGAGCACAGAGCGTCCCGGACGCGACTTTTTTTCTTTTTGGTGGTAAAGATATATGAGCCAGCCCTATAAACTAATCCTGAAATTCTCATGTCTGCTTTGACGAAACAACCCAACCAGTTAATGACACCAGTACTGGCCAATCAGAGGCAGAGTAGGGCGGGACTTCGCCATACACGAAAAAAATGGCCGATTGCATATGTCATTCGAGAAAAGGAGAGAAAAAACAATATTTAAAAACAGAATTGTACCAAATGGAAGAAGCCCATTATTATACACGATGAAAAACAACGTATCATCTAAAATCTGAAATTATAGATAACGCACATGTTTTAAATGCGTTACTGCGTAGCACCGAGGCAACGGGCAACGCGCTTATACAAAACAAACCTCCTTCACCGGTTATAGCTTACGTGTTTTTGACCAATCGGAGGCGGTTATTGATGCAAGTGACACACTCCCGCCAATTCCGACATAGGAGCGCGAGGCAGGCAGCGGGGTAAACTGAGGGAGAATGTGGGAGATGCGGAAAGAAAATGCACTATGTTTAATGTAAAGTAAATTAAAGTACAGTATTTGGTTCGTTGTCGGCGGCATTCTCGGTTGTTTACGAAATCTATTACGTCGTACCAAAGTCGATTTGCTGGAGAATATCGCTACCGAGTGGAGCCCCGGGTTTGTGGTTGGGATGTTGGCGGCGGAAACTCCATCTGTGGACGGACATTTGGCAGCATCGACTCCCCGCAGAAAAGGTAATACTAATGTCATGTCCAGCGAGCTTAAAAATAGTTTTATCAAGTTGCCAGTATTTCTGCTTTTAGGGTAATAATGTGGACAGAGGGTGACGAACTATTGTTAGATGCTTAACGTTACGTCAAGTTAATTGAAGTTACTGCGAGCAACCTCATATATCCCAACCAGACCAGTTAACTCGTGCTAAAGTTAGCCAGGCTTTAAACTATCAATATTTTCATTTATTGAACAGCGACTTTATCATTACAAAGTATCAATCTTGTTATCCTAGTGGCAAATATGACCAAACAGGTTCGTGTCATTGCTTTGCTAGGCCACAGCTCTGTCCGAGGTAACGTTACTTAAGTTAGCTAGTTGTTAGCAAATTAGCTATTTTGTTGGGTTGGCAGACAAGCTAAACGTATTAGCATCGGTAAGTTGGTAAACGTTTGTGCCTCATGTAAGATCTTTCCATCAGTGAAAATCAAGGACTGCTCGTGGTCTAAGCTCTTCCATTGATCCAAGTTTCCTGTGACATTAGTAACTCAATTACATGCGATAATCCTCACTTACTGAGCCGCCAAGTTGTCAGTATGGTAGTCGGGCATTCAGTTCATCCTTTGCCTGACAGCCCTATGGTGCTCACCCTGCAAACCCGATCGGGCCTGCAACACTAGGTGATACACCGGTTGGCGGGAGAGCAAACCAAACACAACTGTTTTCTACATTATTAAATGGCAAAATCAGTACAACGACGTTGAAACTAATGTGACATTAAATGCAAAACTGCTGTCGTGGTGTTTTTGCTATTCAATGCGTAAGATCTGAAGACCCACAGTAACGTTACATTAGATACAGATGCATGTGTATATTACAGTGACTAATCTCATGTTGCTGCGACTGGATTAGAAGTGGTTGTCATATTAAGTATATGCAGAGTTTTTATTTACTTACAAAAGCTTCACAACAATCCCTGCTGTCAAATCTTGTCATAAATCAACTTTTGGTGCCAGTTTATTGGTCCTGATTTCAGTATTTTTAAGTAAATTGTTGTTGTCTGATTTGCCTTTTTTTGTTGGTCTCTTCAGGTATGGATTGTAAGTCAAGAAATAATGTCAACAAGAAACTTATCCAAGGTAAGTACAACATATAAGTTTTATCAAATTATATTTTTTCTACTATTGAAGAATATTTTCAGATGACAATGGTTCTCTACTATGGAAGGCAGATAATTTAAAACAGTCTGTCTTTCAATAGCTCACTATGACAGTGTCTGTTAATGATTTGTTGCACCTTTTTACACATTGTTTTTTTCATTTTGACATTATATTTAAATATTAAAAAAAGATTAGCAAATTTAATTCACAGCAGACATAGTGACAGTGCAGTCATAGAACAGGGACAGGGTTGTCACAGTTTGATGTGTGAAATATGCGACTGATCAGCAAGAGATTAAAAATGTAGCTAACAGCATTTAGTTGCTGAGTCAAAGAAGAAAAAACAGCAACTTAAAATGTCTGCAAATTAGGGAAATAACAAGGGCCAGGAGCTCCTTCCCCTCTGAGCATAGGACAAGATTATCTAACTATGTTAAACATTATGTCCGTCTTAGCTCTGCAGTGCCAACCTGCTATCTATCTAAAATCAAATAATAGGGCAGCATTAGGATGGCGTTATTTGGTTTAGTATTAAGACTGTGGGGTTTTTTTGACACATGAATGAACTTTAAATGTTTTTGAATTATAGAGACTACATTTTAAAAAACAACATTGTGACAGGGCCACATCTGTTCTGCGTTTTTGGGAAAAAATACGACGCAACAGCCATAATGAAATATTTTTTGTCTGTTTTTTTTCCCTCCCTGCAGCTCGTCTTCCATTTAAACGCCTTAACCCTGAACCTAAAGAAAACCAGCCACCCAAACGCCCCTGTGCACATGCCTGTCCTCAACCAGAAGCCTTGGACAGGGAGAATGAGTCCTCTGCACTGCCTGTGCACAGTGGACCACCTTTGGTAAATGGTCGCGGGCCGCTTGATGGCTTCCTGAGTCGTAGGTGCCCTGCACCCTCAAATGAGAACGTGGTAGTAGATCTGACCTCGGAAAGCAGTTTGTCTCCTGTAAAGTGCCTTGTTTCACCTGCTCCTGCCTCTACCTGCCTCTCTACAAAAGAAAAGCATCGGGATAGTGACAAAACTGCCTCCTCTGGGAAACACAGCAATGTTGATCACACTCCTGAACCACATACTTTAGACTGCACAGCAGCCGAAAAAGTTGAAGCAGAAGAGGTGGATGAACTAGATGAGAATCAGACTGCATCCATCTCACAGCTTGAAACAACACAAGATTCTGAAAGTGAGTCAGAGGAGAAGAATGAGTCGGGAAATGTGTCCAGTTTAGGAAACAAATCCATGCTGTCCATTTCATCAGTGAGCTCGCTATCTGAAAGTTCACCTGAGAAGACTGTTGATTCTACACCCGGTGCCACACCTACAGTATGTATATCCATCCCTTCTTGCTTGTTTTATTCGATCCAACTTATTGGTATGTAGTATTAGCAGATATAGGATCAGGAAATATCAATAAATCAATATTCCTAAGAGTTTGTTTGGTAATGCATCTATTTACATCAGAAACATACATATACACACAAAAACAAATTGTTTAGTAAAAAGTTTGCATTGTCATCCATAGTGCACCGAAAGTAATTTTTCAGACAAACTTCTAGTGGTTCAGCAATCGGAGATTTCGATCAGCATTTGCTTTATACCATTATTAGGATTTATAACATGTTAAAACACTCAACATATGTATAGTTAACAATTTAGATTATTTTAGACCTTGACTGTATTAACAAAATCAAATACCTCTTATTTTCCAAATGCTTCATATTATATCTGTATGACAATTTTTATATTCAATGATTTTTAATTTTTCTGTTTTCAATTTTTTTGTGTCCTCATAGGAGCCAAAGACCACCCCTAAGATACCAGAAGATCAGAAAAAGGTCAAAAGACGCTCATTGAAGGTGAGTCTTCTGATCAGTATACCGCAAGTGTGTCAGTTTCTGTGGTTGACAGCTAAAAACATCGCCTCAACACAAGCTCATTTGTCACGTATTTCACCACTCAGTTTTTTAAAGATATTGTTACGTACTGGAGAATAACTAACAGAAAACTGCACTTGTAGAGTCTACAAGAACAAGAGGAGAGGCTCCGGCTGCGACAGGAGAAAGAACGGCAGAAGGAACAGGCTAAAGCTGAAAAGGAGAAAAAGAGGGAAGAAGCCCGCAAGCTGAAGGAGGAGAAAGAAAAGGAAAAGCGAGAGAAAAAAGAAAGAGATGAAAGAGAGAAACGAGAGAAAAAAGAGAAGGAGGAGAAGGAAAAGGCGGAGAGGTTAAAAGCAAAAGAGGAGCAACGGAAATCAAAATTAGAGTGAGTAATGCAAGTCCCTGTTATGTTCATGTAAAGATGCATCCATTTGACAGGCTCTCCATTCCTTAATGCAGCGTTGGATAAAAGTATAACACTTGATTTTTGTGTTTTCTCTATGTTTTGCTATTACCTTGATTTAGGGCAAAGCTTGAAGAAAAACGGAAGAAAGAAGAGGAAAAGCGAATGAAGGATGAGGAGAAACGGTTGAAAGAAGAGAAGGATGTAAGTTCATGTCAAAAAGTGTTGGCATGTGCTCAGTAAACAAAGAAACATGATGTTATGGTTTTTTAATGATCCATTTTACTGGATTGTTTATTGACCTGTGTCTCTGTTTACAGCGCCTCAAAGCTGAGAAAGCAGAAATTACACGTTTTCTCCAGAAACCCAAGATCCAGCAGGCTCCAAAGGTTCGTAGACAGCAAACTTTATAATCAACAAATATAAAATTGGTTTCACGTAACCCTGATTAAAAAATAAAAATAACTTGTGATGCTGTGTATAATATAAATAAAACACACTATAATAATTTGATAGTATTCTATAATACCTTTTGATATGTTCTCAATTGAAAACAGTACCAGAAAATTTATTAATTTTTTTTACTTATCAGCTTCATTGATCTTTTGTAAATGCAAATATGAAAGGAAATCCTGTTGTTCACAAGCAAGGATGGGGCAAGGTTTACCACTTTGTGAAACACATGACTGTGTGAAAAGAGATGATTACATTGGCTTGAGGACTCTGTAAAACTGTTCTGGAACCGCTTGTTTGCATTTATTGCATTCCTTTTTCACTTTGTAATCGCAAATACTAAAACTGCAACTGATTTCCCTTTTCAGACCCTTGCAGCTGCATGTGGGAAATTTGCTCCATTTGAGATAAAAGAGAATGTGTCTCTGGCACCACTGTGCCGGGTTCAGTGTGAGGACTCTGTTCTGGAGGAACTGGACCGATGTTTGTTGAACCCGGCTGATAATTGGAATGGACTAAAAGACTGGATCGGGCGTAAACCCCGCCGATCAG
The DNA here is from genome assembly GCA_029814765.1 of Acanthurus leucopareius. NCBI lineage: Eukaryota > Metazoa > Chordata > Actinopteri > Acanthuriformes > Acanthuridae > Acanthurus > Acanthurus leucopareius. The sequence goes on from JAQMCX010000046.1 coordinate 6,088,497, forward strand.
GACCCACCCAACCCAGAGGGACTGACTCACTGAGGTCTGACTGGTGATTAGTGATTATCCTAATTCGTAATATTAAGCGTAATGTAAGTGACCATGGGTATAATCATTTAACAGATGTGGACAGGAATTTAAGAATGCACAGATGGATTTTTCTTTTCCCATGGCTCATATACTTAGTATCATTGATTCTGTACTTGTTTCTCGTGTATATTTTACCAAGCCTGCATGTTGCTGCATAACTTAAAATAAGAGTGTACTTGGTGCATTAGACATGCGAATAAAAATGCATCTGATAGTCTGGTGTCAAAGAAAATTTAAACATCTCATACTTAGTTCTACTTAGATGCCAAAACAAGCTATGTCAGTCTGGATGTCTGAGCTGGATGGAACAATATCACAGGTGTCATAATTACAATCTAAATCATATCAAAAATACCTTCTCTTGATGTGCAGAACAGAGTTGGCATATGGAATGAAGGGATGCAGGGTGTTGGATTCATGGAAGAGAGCTGCTAACTGTTTTTTTCTCCATTCTTCTCATGTTTCCTGTTTTCAGTGAGTGTATAGCAGTAGAAAGATCTAAACCAGAAGGTGTGCCAGATCGTAAACGATATGGACCCATGAAGCTGCTGCAGTTCCGTGAAAACTACCGTCCGGCATACTGGGGCACCTGGAGTAAGAAGAGTTCTCACATCTCACCTCGCTACCCCTTCAGACAAGACAAGGTAAGACTGTTTTATGAAAGTATTGAGTTACCCTTCAAGTAAGAGATCCCAACAGTTGTTACTTTTATGATGATTCATGCAATTGATAATATAGACGTGTTAAAATGTAACAGAGACATCTGTATCAACAGAACCAGGAGTGTAAAACTTTGCCTTTAAGTCCTTTGTGGGATTTTAGCTTTGAACAAATATTCTGACTTTATTGAAAGATGTGTCTAAGCAGCTGTGAGTCTAAGCTGTGCTCTGTTACCTCAGGACCTATTAGACTATGAGGTGGACAGTGATGAAGAATGGGAGGAAGAGGAACCAGGAGAGTCCCTGTCACATAGTGAAGGGGTGAGTGTCATCGGAAAGGAAAAACCATGGACATACTCTGATTCTAACATTTTCTCTTTAAACGCAGTCTCTCCATCAGCACCCTGTATTTGGAGCTGCACCGAGTGGTTAAAAGCCTTGTTTATAACATTTGCATCCCTGAATCATAATTTGATTGCACAGGTTTTGAGTGTTGTGTGGGTTGAATGTGCATAGTAGAGGGATGTAAAACCTGCATCAAGCTAATAAGTACGAGAAACAAAATGAATTATCTGAGTTTTTAAAGGAGTGAGTATAGTTATTGTCTTCTCTTAATGTATTACAAGCACAAGAGGAGATAAACTTTATTAGTTTTCAGACCTCGAGCATGAAACAAAACACGCTCTTATGTTTATGTTTCATCTTCTCTGTGAGTGAGCAAGTATTAACATACAGATGATATTTAAAAGACTAAGGCTGAGAGAATTTTGATTATTTTTAGGAAGATGAGGAGGAAGGGGGTGAAGATGATGACGACGACGGCTTCTTTGTTCCTCATGGCTACCTTTCAGATGATGAGGGAGCTCTAGAAGAAGAGGTATGAGGACCTTTTTAAATCAGTTTTTAGTGTTTTCAAGGTGATTTTCTTCAGAATACTTTAAGTGACTGCATAATAGTAACACACATAAAACCTCTTAGGAGGGTGGAGACCTGGAGAAGCTAAAACTACGTCAGAAACTGAAGGCAAAAGAGTGGGATGAGCTGATTTCCACCAAGAAGAAGATGAAGGTGTTAGAGCCGGTGGTGAAAGGCTGCATCTGGGAGGGAGATGGTCCAGGTTCACAGCTCTTCCAGCCTTATGCTGTGTGTCTGGTCGAGCCCTTACCAAAGGTAGACACCAGCCCCAGCCCAGAGGAGCTGTCACAGAGATGTCAGACAGAAGCACAGTGTAAGTGTACAATGTGATTATAGTTATTGTCCATTAAGGCCATTTTGATTTAAGTTGTGAAGTGGCTTTTCTTCAGCTGATGATCCATTAGAGACCTGACAAACTGAGCCAGCTGTGCTGTCTTGCTTTAATTGTAGGCAGCTGAAAATCCTCTTTTGTTATGGTGTTATAAATTTCAGAAAAGGGGAATAAAGACGTACAATATGCATTATAGTGTTAGCTGTTGTGAAATTATGCATTTTCTACCCTGTTTTATAGAGAAACGGTGGTGCCATAACAGAGTATGATGGCTCAACACCGTTGACAGGCTTTCAAAAACATTTTCCAGGCTTAGTGATCACAACCCACCTGTGATTATCACAACTGTTAATTATATATATTATTATATATTATTATAGTAAATTATATATAATGGACACTTTATGATTAACAACTCCAAGTGTACCAAATTTAAATGGTTAAAAAGCAAGTGTTATTATCTTAAGTACACCTGTTTTAATTATAAACCTTTTTATAGAGAAATTAAAATTCAGTTTTGTTGAAGTTTGCATAGTTATTTAGAATTTGTAACATAGTTACTTTTTTTTTTTTATTCTAATGATGCATTTTTTAAAAAACAAATGCTCTTTTCTTCCACAGTACTCAGTCAGCTGTTGCCTTTGTTGCATGGCAATGTAAATAGCAGCAAAGTGATCATAACGGAGTTTCAGGAGTTTTGTCGTCAGCAAAACTCCTCCTCTTCTTCTTCATCACCTCCTGAACTTTCCAGCCCTCAGAGCTCAGCAGAAAACATTCCTACCAGGTAAATCAAACAAAACAATATAAATACATAAAGTGGTGATAACTTGTGTGTAATCATGTAAGCTAAATATGACCTGATACAGTTTTTCCATGTTAAAATTTGTGATAATAATCAGCATTAATGGATTCAAACACATTTACCTCCTAAAACATCTCTAAAAAACTAATTTTATTGAAATTCTTATCAGAATACAGGTGAAGCGCCTCATTAAGAAAAACGCCGTCTATGAGAAGCGCTCGACCTACAGACGCTGCTGCTGGTACGTGCACACAGAGGTCCTGTCCCGTCACGGCCAGGAGGCTCTTCCTGTGCCCTGCCAGTGGACCTACCTCACTACAGGAGCTCGAGAAGAGTCCCGTGAAGAACCCCAGGCAGCCACAGGCTCTCAGGGAAACTCTCCCACTACACCCCAGACCTCCTCCGCCACATCTTCATCCTCTAACAAAAGAAAGAGCACAGGCAGCATGTCAATCACCAAGTTCATGAAGAGATGTACTGACCCCGAGCAGGTAGACAAACACACACAAACGGCTCTTCAAATTACATGTGGACTTAATTGCAATATTCTGTGTTTGCTTTGACAAGTCAGGTTTATATATGTATGTGTATTACATTAAAGATTTTGTCTTTAAAGCTAACAAAAATGCCATCTCATGAAAATACATTTTTGCCGTGCTGATTCTATCCAATTACTGGCTCAAATGGACTTTTAATCCCCATATTTGTCAGACTGAAGCAATGGAGGCAGATGGATTTCAAGCTGACACTGAGGATGACGACGACGACGACTGTGTTATCATGTCCACACAAACTGGTGAGATATGTGGGAGGAAAAATACACTTTCACTGCCACCTTTCAATTATTCCTAAAGATTCAGACCATTTGAAATTTGTTGTCAAAAGTTTTAAGATGCATGTCGTAGCTCATAACCCTCAGACCAGTTTTGGTGAAGGAACGAAGGAATATGACACAGCTAGATGTATGCAGAACATTTAGGCATTTACTATTAGAAATATATCAGTGGGGTGTAATTTGAATTGTTTAACTTTTTGTTATGTTTAGGGCTGTCAAAGTCAATGCATTGACTCAAACTCCTTTTAACGGCACTAATTTTTTTTAAATGTGTGATAAACGCACGCACAGTCTGTGCCTTGCCAGCTCCCGTAGTTTCAGGAAGTGGCGCTAAAATAACATTGCAAACGGTTACAAA
>JAQMCX010000046.1:6092577-6106433 GCA_029814765.1 Acanthurus leucopareius
AACGGAGTTACTGCCTCAGAAGATTCTTTTGTGTCAAGCTTATTGCCAAGGGACTGCTTAATAGTAGTGGTGAATGCGGGGTACTGGATGGAGGAAAGATTGCCACTACACAAGGGTCACGTCCAATTTCCCATGGAGTGGTAAAGAAGTTGCCTCTGTGGGCACCTGTCTGTACATTCTTGTAGAAATGGAACTTCCAGCACAGGTGAGCATGTTGCATAAGGTGGTGGAGAATACAGCGAGACACATTAGTGTACAGCTTTGCAGCCCTGCATTTCCTCAAAACTTGTATAGTAACTCCTGGACCAACAGTCTACCACTGCACACAGGATAGAACAGACCTACAGTCCATATTTGGAAAGTGGTACAGTTTATCTAATTTTGGCCCTGTACACCATCACATTATGGTTTAAAATACCAGGAATTGCAAGCATTTTTATACATGGTCCACTTATTTTAGGGCTCAAAAGTAACTGGACAAACCAAATAATTGTAAATAAAATGTTCCTTTTTTTAAACCTTGTCTAGAGTCCTTTGCAGGTGGAACTGTCTGATGACAGTGATTTTGAAAGCTCAGCTCTTCAAGGAAAGAGAGGTGTGTACCAAGTAAAAAAAAAAGAGTACTTCTAACACCCTTCATCTGTATGAAGATCATTGTAAATACTAGCCTCTTATTGTTAATTGCTGATTTTGATAAAGTGATGAATTTGTGACTGATGGTCAAGTTAAAAAGTTAGGTAGGGTTGATTAGTGTAATCTGGGACACTGAGTAATGTGGTACACTTAAGCTCCAATGCATTTATCTCTTGTCTACAACACTGAAGTGAACATGATTGGTTTTGAATTCAAGCAGGGATGTTATGTGATAGAAATCATGTGACTTTGTGTTTATAATGTCATCAATGGGGGTGAGAAAACACATAGGAAGTACCTTGTGAAATTCACACAATGGTCAGTGACATAGGATTTGCACACACTGTTAAAGATATTATTTAGTCATAAATAAAACTATATTCCTATGTTTGTGGTTTATTTGTATATCAAATGATGCAATAATATAGTCAAAATGTGTTTAGGTATTTTTTTATTTGAAACAATCTTTAACTGTCTCACTTCAGAAACAACTGTTTCTAAAGTGGGACACCACATTTGACTAATGTGGGACAGTAGATTACTATGTTATTTAATTAGGATTTATGAAATGTATGAAAGTTAAATGTCTTCATGTATATTTATTAAATGTAGCCATTGTATTTGTTTGATGATCAGGATATAGCCCTTTCTTAAATGAATCATGATAACTTAAGTTGGTGATTTTCCGAAGAGTTTTTATTTCTCTTTAAGCATGGAAATAAATTAATAAATGATACATATAATATAATATAATACTTATACTTCCTCAAAGGACATTACATTATATTATCATTACTATCAGTCAAACTGAGCTAGATAGAGTGGTAGTGTATGGGGCGACTAGTGTTCACTGTGGTGACTGGTAATTATCTTTTTTAATTATAATGTCATATTTATGACTTCATTACATGTTTTTATAAGACTGAAATTTGACAAGAAATTTAAATATATGTAGCATTTTCCCTTAGAGTACAATATCTGAAAATTGCCTTCTGATTTAATAAGAGAACATCCTCAAAAATTCATTTCATTTCAAAAATATGTTGTGTTAATATATTGTATTAGCTTCATATATAAATATGGTAAGTCAGAATTGAAAAAACTGTCCCACATTACACTAATCCACCCTACTAAATTGTTTTTGTCTATGTAGTGACACGGAGAATGGCACCATCCACTACCCAGAGGGAACACAGTGAGACACAAGAAGTTGTTCAAGCCAGTGCTCCACATGATGATGCTGTGGAATTACTGCAAGGGCCAAATGAAGCTGCTGCTCACTTTGCAGATTTCATGTATATGTAGTCATATTTTCACATATAAGTTTTGCTTAATGTTGGTCCGCTTTGTTCTGTTATTCACCTTGTTTTATCCCCCTGTGTCTTATTTCTATGCCTATTGATGTTGATGAAGATTAAGCAATTAAGGAGGCCATCAGGCGTAGTCTTGTCAAAGAACCTGAGCAATCCTTACAGGATTCAAGGTATACTTATGGGTCAGTGATAAATAAAGGTTGGCAAGATGAGAAATTCAGACGTGTTAATTGTTTTAAAAGCAGCATCAGGTTTGTCAAAATGTACATTTAGTTTTTTTGTTTTGAAGGTCTGCGAGAACTTTGACCAAAGAAGAAATAATAGGAATAGTACGGGCACACAGTGAGAGGGTGGTCACAACAGCCTACAGACCAATCTACATCAGCTGAGGGACTGTGTGGACAAACTGCCCTCTGACAGTTTGGCAGATGCAGATTTGCTGACAGCACCGACATGCTGTATGTCACTTTTTGCCAGCGATGAAGACACCAAGGAGGATGCAGAAGACCTTGGAGGCCCCAGACGAGAATTCTTCCATCTACTTGGAAAAGCTGTCTTTAAAGACAGTGGAGCATTTGAAGGTAATCTTTTTTTGCATAAGTGTTGTGTACAAAATTTTACATGTACTACTATGCTGTGGTGCTAATTTTTTTTTTTTTTTTTTAGATATTATTTATAATGCCCTCCAAAAGTTTACATCAGTTTCTGAAGAAGGTATGATAGTGTGATTGATGTGAATAATTTCATTTTGGTTTATCCCTACTTTCTGAGGTATTTATTTGAATTGTGGTCTGTGCATCTCTCTTATACTTATGTTTTCATTATGCACTTAGAGGTTGATCAAGCAGCATCCAATTATGAACTGGGGCAAGCAATGGAATGCTGTGACTCATGGAGGCATCAAATTGAGGGTCTTCCAAACCCAGTGGCCATGGACAACAGAGATGCATTTGTGCAGAATGCAATACATTTCCATGTACTCATGCAATGCCAGAGCTGCCTAGATCAGTTGGTTGAGGGTTTGAAGCACTATGAGGTAAGTTGAGACTTGTATGTAACTGTAATTGCATTCTACTGTACAGGAGATGCTAAATTGCTTGAGTGTTGTTTTATAGCACACAGAGAAAAGGTTTACCAGTTCTGTGGCTGTGAAAGCCAGCTGTTTAGGTGTACTAGAGTAAACAACACACATTTAACGGTCAAATACCATTTCAGCATACCATATCCTGAATTGTGATTCATTCATTGCTTGTTTTTTCAGTGTGGAAAAATTGTGAAAATGTAAATAAAAGATGTTTTTAAAGATGTTTTTAAACGTTAAGCTTGGAATGGACTTTTTGTTTATGACTTTACAGGTTATACCACTCCTGAGAAACAATTCCAGCATCAGGGTTCTTTTGGAAAAAAACCTAAAGAATCTGGTGAAGTCACAGTGGATGTTGTGGCTGCCCTCCTAAAACCCAGCTACTCTGTTCTTGGTAGTAATAGAAGACCAAGAGAGGAATTAATGGTTGTTAAATTCAGAGAGTTTCTCCTCTCTGTTCAAGGTAAATGTATATAGTTAAGTATCACACCAACAAAATTTTTCCTTGATAAACTCTAATTTTTCTTAATTAAATAAAAAATCAATACTCTTAATAGTAGGAATACTACTGCTTTTATTAGTCAGCACCTGTCCATAAGAGACTCGTGTAGGAGCAAACATCAAACCAAGACATGTACAAACACATAGAAGAAGCCACCGACAGCAGTGAAAATATGGAGAGGAGTTTCATTGAATTGTGTTTTCTCTCAATAAACAAGTAGAATGGATTTTATAATGACACACACTGACACAGAGCTCTGAAAACAGTGCTGAATGGACAGACTGTTGCACTGATTTTTGACCTGGTAAAGGTGGGGGTGTCTGTACAAGCCAATATCATAGTAATGGCCAATAATGTAATATTACAATATCACATTATTGACATTTCATTTACTAGATGACTGTGAAAATGAATGCATTCTATCTCTTTGTCTTTCTCTCTGTGTGCAATACTAGAGTGTGACTGTTTTTATGCATGTATGTAGAATTGTAATTTCGATATTTTCTATTTTGTACCTTTTTCACCCTTTGTAGATAAGGAGGTGGAGGAACGCCTACACACCAGGGACCTCACTCAAGCAGAAAAGGCATTCATCCAGACATTGAATCTTGGACACATCTTAGCTCTTGCAACAGGAAGCAGCAAAATTCCTGCAATTGGATTTAGTCCCAGCCCAAAACTGAGTTTTATCCATGACAACACAACATGCTTTCCAGTTCCTCACACATGCTCAAATGAGCTTCAGATCTTTGTTAATGGAGAGAATCTGGCATAAGAAGATGCATCTGATTACTGTTTTGTGGTGGCTCTCATGAATGGGGCCATTTTTTGTGCAGTGCAGTCTGCAGACAAAAAAATTAGACAAATGTGCTAGTGCAAAAAAAATCATTAAAAGACAGCACAAAGTACACTGAAATTTGTTTTATTCTGACATTTCATGTTTATATTCATGTTAGAAATGTTAACACTCTCTCAAACCATTGCACTGTTACTATTTACAGTAGATGTTCACCACTCTGCTTATGTTGTTACATTCTGACTGTTGTGTCCATTGCTACTGTTGAATAATAATTACTAGGGCTGTCGAAGTTAACGTGTTAACTCAGACTCCTTTTAACGGCACTAATTTTTTTAACGCACGGTCTGTGCCTTGCCAGCTCCCGTAGTTTCAGGAAGTGGTGCTAAAATAACATTGCAAATGGTTACAAAGCAGAAATGTATACAGAAAAGGGACTTTTAAACAGAAAGTTTAGCTTTAACGTTTTGTCCGATGGTTCTCTGGACAAAACAAAAGTAATTTGTATTTATTGTAAATATGAACTAAGTTACCACCGGAGCACGTCCGGTCTTAAATACCACATGATGGCCAAGGAATTATTATTGTCCTCTCCAGTTTTTCCTAGAGTATAAGAAACGCAATAAATATCTTAAGTTACATATAGAGCAGGGTAAAAAAAATTGCTATTAATTTGCGATTAATCGCGCATTAACTCAGGACACTAATGCGATTAATCGCGATTAAAAGTCTTAATCGACTGACAGCTCTGGTTTTTTTCTTTCTTCATGAATGGTTGGTGATGGGTTGCAGGGGGAAGCAAAGCACCTTTCTGTTTGGTTTTCTCTTCATGGACTCCAGTTTCAAGTTAGTTTTTTTTCTTCCTCCTATAATCTCACTAAAACTCACTTATTGTTCCGTAGACTTGACCAGAGAGAACTTGTCCAGTGAAGGAGACAGTTTGATGGAAGTCACTCCTTCTGATGCTGCTGCTGCTCTCCCCGTGGCCAGCGCTGCTTCTACACTCGCCACTGCCTGAGGACAGGACGAGCTGTCTCCTCTAACTAAGCTGCCCCGGTCCATTTTCCCACATCAATTCTTCCCTCCTGGTTCTGAACTCTTTGTCCAGGACAGCATCAAGTCTTCAGGAAAGATGAAGCGCCACACTGTTGGTACAAGCAACTCATGGCAGGCAGGGGTCTGCACAGTACTAAGAGCTCCCTTTCACATAATGATATTAAAGGAGTCAGGATTCATCTTGCCTGTAAAATAGGGTTGTGGATAAAATCATTGTCTGAATTGATCATAATAGAGGACAGGTTTGTCCAGTGTTTCATTAACCATGTGTCGGATTTGTACGTGGAAGTTACAGTCAGGCATGTTTGGCATGGGCCTCTCTAAAGTGGAAGGGGAATGTCTCTCTAGAACTGCTTCAGCGTCAGCAGAGGGAAGAAGAGCAGAACGAAAATGTTCAGTATTCATGAGAAACATCCAAGACACAGAACGGCATTATTTACGGTTTTTGAGATGATAAATTCATGACCTGATTGGATTTTCTCTAGTCCTCTAAACCTAACTGTACATAGTTTCCTGGAAATGAGAGGCTTAAAGTCCATCTGAACATTTCCCTTTGATTACAATGGGTGCATTTATTCTGCATTTTCTGACAACTCACTGGAGTAGTTGCTAGACCTGTACTTGTACATTTAGGTCCAGTGTCACGATGTTTTATGAATATGTATTTTCTGTATTTTTTTTTTTCAAGAATACTTGAACAGGATAATTTCATTAAACCTGAATAAAAGTACTGCACTTTTATATTTCTTTCATTCTTTCGCCATTCATCTGCGTACTTGTGGTAGCAAAACAAACCTTTTTTTTAGTCACCAGCTGAACTGTTTTGGTTTAAACATGAATGTTTAAGAATATCAGAGATGCTTTAGTGCTTTAAGTTGCTCATCAGTGACTCAATCAACAGCAGACGTCACAACGCTTTTGTATTTCTGTGATACCAACAAAACAGTCGAGCAATAACAAGTATTCAACACTTGAAGTCAATAAAGGCTTTGAAATTTTGTCAAATCCTTTGCAGTTTCCTGAGGATTAACTAATTTGCTACTAATCAAAGCTAATATACGTTTTTGTTTTAAAGGAATCAGTTAAAACCAAAGTAAACATACTTATAATCCAGTTATTGTTCTACTAACCTGCTTTGCAATGAAGAAAAATTGTAGATTTCCTTTCTTGAGCAAATACTATTTATGTTTAGTCCTCTTTAAAAAATTACATCTGCTGTTAATTTACTGTTATTGAACCCAACAGAATGTCCAGAGGGAGTGAAAACCGATAAAAGTCTGTGTATTACAACTCGTGTTTTGATTAAATGCTTAAGATTGACTGGAAAAGAGCAACCTGATGCCTTAACACAGTTACATTTGAGATGTCAGACATCTGAAGCTTCAGTTGGTTCATTTGCATGTGTAATTGCAGGTCATCTGTCTCCAACAGTTATTTAAATACTTTTACAATTCTAGCACTAGATAATTTTCTTTTTTTAGTAAATTAAGCACTGTAATGTGTACTGTATGTCAGGTCGAGTCAGAAATGTGTTATTAGTTGTAAAGTAGCTTCTGTTGAGAAACAGAGTGAAGTTAAGATGATTTTACTCATTATTCTGTTTATTAAACGAGTTAAGATGCAGTGCAAGCGATCTTTATTACAGGCAGGTCAAAAAGCAACAGAACACAACTCAGCGTCTGGACAGATCACAACTGCTCACTAATTCTTTTCAAAAGGTTACAGAGCTGATAAAACATTTACCCTTTTCCACCGAACACCTGCGGGGACGCTGGTGAACCAGCCGAACAGGCAGCGGAGGAGTGCAGAAAGGTCGTTTATGGCTGACGTGGCCTTGCAATTTGCTGGGATTTCCCATCAAATTTTACACTTCACATCAAATTAAATCCCAGCAGTTAAAAGTCTGATGTAATTTCTATGTGCTAGTAATATCAGTACAGGTTTAATGTGTTGATTTCTATTTTGAAACAAAAACAATGTCTAGATTTCTGAGATCTGTTTTTGTTACGTTTGTTCAAATCTCCCTTCGGATGTATAAATTAGAGATGAGCGATGAGAGGTAGGTTGTTGTCGTCCACAAGCAGGAAAAACTTAGATTTTACAGATTTTACCTTCTAGATTAATGTACAGAGAGAGAAAAAAATCAGCCAAAACAAATACATTAACCTTCAGTTACATGTTTCAATGAAAATGGTGGATATAAAACTTCACAAATATTGGACTTGAATCTGTTTCACAACTTATTTCTCATTTGAATCTAATTGTCTGGTGGGTGCTGTGATCTGCATTTTCAAACATGCCCAACATATGTGAAATATAGACCTTTAACTCAGGGAAATGTGTTTGATACAAACAAAATACAAGATCAAATTAAAGCCGCATGCTGCCTGTTTAAACAGAAATGTACTTCATGCTGCCTGCCTGCATGCCAGAGCAAGTCGGTTATAAGAGCTTCTGCAGTGAGCCTCGACAATCAATACATCAATCACTGAAGTAGTGTGAATAAATCAACATGGTTGTCTTTTTAAATATAGGATACACTTTACATCTCAATTGTTTTGTCAAGTTTTAAATCCTGAAAAGTGCTTTAAACTGGTAGAAATAAAACATTTTGGTTTTAGAATCCCCATCAAATGAAAAACACTCATAAAACTGAACATATTGGGGGCTAATCAGTCAATATTTCACTATTTGATCCAAACTTTTTGTTAAATTATCCAAAAAAACCAAACATGTATAGTTAATTTTTCAGGATTTTAGGCTTGTGCTCATACATGTAAAAAAATTATTTGAAGTTTAAATTATCAAAGAAATCAGAAGTCTGTCACACAACACCGAAGAGTGCAAAGCCACTGCAGAGCAGAGGACAGACGGGCGAAACAGACTCACATCACACCGAATCAGACGAAACACTGAACTCAAGCACAACAAACAAAAAGAGCAGCACCTCAGGACTGAAGTGAAGCCGATACAGGAGCTTCTACAACTGCTGAGATACCAATTACAACATAACAACAGTATCTGACCAGATTCATTTGGCTTCGCTGCCCTTGAAGTGAACACTGTTAATCCAGAGGACTGTTTACTTTAAATAAAAGGGGAGGAAGTGTCAACACAGTTACAGCAAGGTCTCTCAACATGCCTGGAAAATATACCTGACTGGTTCACTGTTGAAGCACAGACTACTGCTGCCACACAGCATGTACATTCAGTCAGGATGCAACAAAACACACTTGGCCTTCTTTTCTCCTCACATCCGTTAGTAACGCTTTCGTCAACACAATGTGCTGCTGAGTCTGTGGAGTGACATCATCCCCACACGGAGAGAGAGGTGTACGCTCAGCAGAAGCATCAGGATCGAGCGGCCCCTACTCTATCACTGCTACAGAGTTAAGTTAGAATTTGTAAAAAATAAACTCATCACTAAACATTTTTAAGGGTTTATTTCTCCCCATTAGTGTCAGTGAGGGCGGTACTGTAGCAGGAGGGGTCGGGGGGGGGTCTATGGTGAGAGTGTCTGCTCAGCTCAGGGATCGAATGGTTTCCAGTAGCTCTGGTTTGAGGAGGGAGGGGCTCTTTCCGCCTGCAGCTGCAATATCTGCCTGCACAGCTGCATCCCAGGCAAATGTTAGCAGAGCAGCAGGGACCTGAGGGAAAACATGTGGACACAGTTTGATATTAACAACAGGAGACTACAAACACTGGACTGGTTAGATAATGACGCTTTTGTTTGTCTGTATTTGGCCTGCAACACAGTTATTTTCATTATTTGGTGCTGCATCGGGTGTTTACAACATCAGGACAGTGTATGTGGTATGGATTCAAACACACTTAAGCTTAAGAGTGTGTTTGTGCTAATAAAGGAGCAAGTTTCTGTCTTTTTAATTGGATCTGTTTACAGTAGAAAGATAAAAATGATCAACAGCCTTGCAATGAAATGAATGTGGTTTTAATCTTAACACATTATTTTGACCCGTTTCATGAGAGGACTCTGGTTTCAACTCACCAAGTTACACTCTGCGAGAGCAACTTCATCAGACTCTTGTAGCTTCTGATTTCCAGGAGCAATGAGCTCGAAGGGTTGCCAGCCGTCCACCAAGGACTCCCGCACAAAACCAAACAGCACAGGCAGCCGGTCCCACGCGTAGAAAGTCCCTGCAATCACACATCAACTTCACTCACTCAGTTCCACTTCTATCAGAGCCAGGATGTTCTGATCTGTGAGAAGCTCTCACCTTGTAGCAGGTTTCCATCAGGCAGTCTGATCCTGAGCAGGGTGTAGTTGTATTTCCTTCTCTCCCTCTGCTCCTCTCTCTCCCTCATGGCTTTAGTGCGCAGCATGGCGTTCTTCTCCACCAAATCACTCCTGGAAAACACAGGGTGGGGCTTTAAGTGCAGGCTCTTTCAAGCGATGATGGACAAAAACCACAAGACCAGGGGCGAGGGAGGTGTGCATGATGCACCGTTTGGTATTTTCATGGCGAGAGATGTGAAGCACCAGGGACCCAGAACATGCCAGGTGTGCAGGCTCCATTATCACGCTTACTGATGGGCGTGTTTGAGGCTGCGAACAGTCACGGCTGATTACATCTGCTCTGTTTTCTCATAACCTGAAGGGAATTAAATATTCAACCAAGTCCAGATGATAAGATAATTATCTTTACTTTCTGGCATCGCTTTCACAATCTGAGATTTTCCTTTTTGGTGCATTTTAAGTTCAATTTGTACAACGACACATTTTGTTTGTGTTACACTGTGGTGCTGGAATGCACAGCAACAGTTTGTTTTGTTAAATATCAAATTTGAACTTGTTTATTGTTGACTAAAATTTTACATACAGTTCTTGTAACTTTACAAATAAGCATTTATTAGCAAAGATTGTGTACTTCTGTTGTTGCTCTCTCTTCAGCTCCTCTGCTGTCAAGTTGTAAAATTCTGACGGCAGCTCGAAGTGCTGGGCGTTCGGAGAGGGCTTGAAGGCTTGTGCTTGTCTGTTCAGCTGAGCTCTGACTGGTTCTCCTCTCTGAAGACGATCCCTCCATTCCTTCATTAGCTCCAGGGCATCAGCACTTTGCTCCGGTAACACCAGGAACTCCTCTTCCTCCTCTGATCTCCAGGAACGGCAGAGAAATCAGACAATAAGTAACAGCCTGGTTGACTTTTTAAACAGTATGTTGATGTTGTGTTGAATCAAAGGAACACTGTTGACCTTGTTTATCTAAAAGGCACTTGGATTTATTTACCTTGACCCTCTACAGGCAGCATGACGCTTGTGAAGCCCAGAGCCTGCAGGAACTCTCTGCTGCCCTCCACACAACGAACTTTCTCCTGAAATTAATCAATAAAAAAAGGAATCGTATGAATGGAAAAATAACTTTCTTGTGCTTAAAGTCAAAGAGATGCCATGAAATCTGTCAGAAATGTACAAACACACCTGGAACACTTTGTTGCTTAGTTTAATCTTCCGGTACTTCTCCTCTGTGGGATTCTTACATATATTATCAACATACCTATCGATAAAAAAATAACACATGCACATGAAATGGCACAAGTATTTTATGTACAAGGTTAATGAAGATTTTAAACCTTTGAGAGTAGCAGTAGTCACATTCATACGGTCTTACTTGCTTATGATGTCTACAGCAGCTTTCACTTTCTCTCTGTCTTTGTTAAATGTGTGGACCATCATAACCGAGGCCTCGACTTCATCCTCCTCAAACCGCTGGCAGTGACAACACAGTACATGTTTTATCAACAATACTCAGAGGAATAACATTTAGTCATGATCAGATTTAGTTATTATGTCGCTAAGATTTTCAAACAAGCTCTTATGCATTCCAAAGTGACGAAATTTTCAGACGTACCATTAAAATGGCCTCTTTAATGTGAATCTCCCTCTCACTCTTAGTTAACGTTGCTCCGGTTAGCGGACAGGTGAAATACACACCTGACACCGAGAGGCAGGCAGGATCTTTCACTGGCACTTTGGATCCCTGAAAAGAATTGTCAGTCATCGACATCATCAGACTAGAAACAGATCGCTGTGAGCCGAATGTAACGTCAACAGTGTCATTTGATTTACTGTCACAAATCAGTGTAATACAGTACAAACCTCTGCTGAAGCTGCTTTTTCTTTCTCAGCCAGCGCAGCCTCTGCCTCCAGTTCTCTTTTAACTACAAGCACAGGATAACGCACAATTATAAGTCTGTTATAGTACGTTATGTCACACTTCACAACAGATCAGAAGCAATAAGGACCTTACTATTATTCTTTCACTAAACTCAGTTAAATGCTGTAAAACTATTGCACTTATAATTGACTGGAGGACAGTCATTCAGCTGACAAGTCAAACACAACTTTTCAATTTTAAGTGTCTTTCTGGGATGACTGAAACTACTTCATACAAACATGCACCAAAATATAGACTATAACCATGAACTTTGACCACACTCAAAAGCCACATGCATGACCTACAAATCACATGTTTAATCAGTTTCCTTTACCACAACCCATAAACCATAAACCTGCACTGAATAAAGGGCAAACAACTTCAAAACTCGTGATGACTCAACTACATGTGAAGCATATCACTGATAAAAATACTTTAAGTTCCCCTTAGTGAGATCAGGAGTTGGAATTCAATGTATTTCATTCCGGACAACACCCAGAGAAAATGACTGTCGGATGAGTGTTGTCTGTCTCACCCTGGTTCCTGATGGCGTCCTGAGAGGTGTGGACCTTCGGCCGCTGGTGCTGCTCAATCCTGGCAAGAGCTGCAGCTCCAGCCCTCTGGGCTCCTTCACTGGGAGCAGCATGGCGACTATTCTTGGCACCGGAGCTGCTCTGCACCTTATCAGGCTTGGTGCTACAGTGTTAAAAGGACAACAAAGCGCCATTTAGAGACATGTTACGAGTTTATGTTAGCCTTCATAGCACTTTTCCCTGCTGCAAGGAAGTTAGCATCATTACTTGCCAAGCTCTCTAACGACAAACACCAGTGACACAGCGAGTAAATTTTCTGGTGAGACGTTACAACAACAACACAGACTAAATAAGCTTGTCCAGAGATTAAGTGTTAGCCACCCTAAAGTTACATGGATGCTTCCCTCTGAGCCGAGTATTACCGTTATCGTTATATAATCCAATTGCTAACGCCGGAAGCTGTTAGCCCGTTAAACGTTACCTAACAATAAAAATCGCTAACTAGGAGTGATCTAGTTAGCTTAACGATATGTAAAACCGTTAATTATTCACAAGAAGCAACCAGCAATTTGCTAATTTAATTCTGCAGACGTTAAACAATTAGCTATGTGGCTAGCGTCGTATTAGCTGAGGAAAAAGTTTTCTATTTACCTGGTATCATCTGTTAGTTTCTTTCCAGGTCCCGCTGATTTGAATTTTATGTCCTTTTTAAAGTCACCGAAAAACTTCTTCATTTCCTTTAACTGTCTCGGAACAACCTGATAGCAGAAATACAGCTAGTCAAAGTGCAGCTAAGTTTAGCCAGCAGGAGGACCACAACAACACTGTGCCAGTCGACGGAAACTACTTCCGCCTCACTAGCGGTGATGTCGCCCCCGTGTGGTTGAGTTCTGAACTGAAAAATTAAAGGGCCGGCCAAGTTTAAGGAAGAATATTACATTATAATATAACAAAGTTATTTAAAGCCGAAACGATTAACAAACGTTAAATAAACGATTCCAGGGAAACAATATTGTTTGATTTAGTAAATTTGAAAAAGACATGCAGGGCCCAAACTATAATACAGTAGACATAAACGAAAACGAAAACTTCCTTATCATAGGTTTATTTTCAGAATCAGAATGAGAATCAGAACTACTTTATTGATTCCCGAGGGGAAATTGCCTTTTGCTTTATTATTCTTGGGGATTTCACTTGTAACTAACCTGACGGCAGAAAAAGTCATTGATTAGTTTGTTTTCTAGTTTGCCAAATTCCAAGAATGAGTAATAGGTCCTAAAGTGCTGCATTGAAGTGTGGTGAAAGGGAAATAACACAGCTCCATTTACACGAAACTATGCTAAAAGAAGTTTCTATAAATCACTGTGGTTGCCTCTGTGGTCCCTCAGACTTTCTGGCTTTTCAATAGACTGAAAATAATAAATTTTAACTACGATTTAAAAGACAGAAAATATACAAATTAAGGACTATCATTTTACCTTACTTTACATAATGTTTCGCGTGTTTCTATGTATTTTTTAGAGCAAAAGGTAACTTGTTATAATAGTTATCGAACAAACTTTTAAATAGATAGATAGATAGATAGATAGATAGATAGATAGATAGATAGATAGATAGATAATCTTTATTATAGACTCAGAGATGGTCCACTCACATACACACACATACAATAAAATGAAATAAAATAAAATAAAATAAAATAAAATAAAATAAAATACAGTAATTTACTGTTTGTTTAAAAAGGATGTAAACTCTTGTGCCAGTGCTTC
>JAQMCX010000046.1:6107654-6126547 GCA_029814765.1 Acanthurus leucopareius
TCCCATGTGGCAGGTTAAGGCCTTAATAATGCAGTTTTCTGAAAGGTCCAATCGACACATGAAATTAAACATTAGCTCTAGATAGATAGATAGATACTTTATTGATCTCCAATGAGAAATTCACAAATGCAGTGGATTAGCCTGTATGTTTAAAACAACAATAAAATAAAAGACTTCAAATTACTTTCCCCAATGCATATTTACATGAAACTCTTTTAAATCATGTAGGAGTTTCTCGGGATATGAAAAACCACACTTTTTCCCCCGACATAAATATTCCTTAAATTACGAGCTGTACCTGAACGCAGCATCGGAGGCGCTAGTGGTGCCACGTCAAACGTGACGTTCCAGGAGGTGTAGTCCGGGTGGGAGGCGTCGCAACCAGTACCAGAAACCACACAGCAACTGGCATTAATGGTTTTAAAGTCCACCAGGATCCATCCTCAGAGGTAAGAGTACAGTTTTTCATCCATGTTATCTTTTTTTATGTCTTCGGAGAGCTAAAGCAGTTAGCCGGTTAGCTGCTAGCTCCGGTGCCGTTGTCACTTGAACGTCGCTCCCGCTGAAACGGCAGCTAAACGCATTGACTGGGAACCAGCAGCACATTGATCAGGCTGAATTTGACTTTCTTACTAGTCAAATCGGCATAACAACTGTGTTTTGGAAGAAATAACTTCAACCTCATAACTCAGGGGGTCTTCCTATGAGAGGGTTTGATACAGCCCCCCAATGGGAAGACACAGCTTTAAACTAATATCAATATATTAATCTATTTTGTCCAAACATGATCAATTCTGTGTAGCTGTAGCCTCAGGCATCCCATTCACATTCTTAAATATTCAATCCAGTAATGGTATGATAATTTCCTGGTCCAACCAGCTACTCATTGAGGGTGTGGGTTCATAGGAAGAGGGTAATTGAATACTTTAATAGTTACTTCATTCAGGGTTTGACTAAAGTTCCAGTTCATGTTGTAAATGTCATTCTGGGTGTTGCATTATGTCACAGTTATGCTACTTTTACCACCATAATAACTTGGGTCCAGTTTTTACATGAACGACCCCACCTAAGAGGGTTTTGACAGGGTATCAATCAAAGCAAATGTAATCTTTACTCCAATAAGACCAGGTTCAAGTCATTAAATGGAAATACTAAATTACTTTTATTATGATTTTTCATTTTGTGTTTATTTTTGGTTACATTTTGTGGGGTTAGAATAGATTTATACACCTGTTATAAGCATTATATGTGTTGTTTTAAAACCAAAACTTCTCCTTATGTCCTTTAAAGCTCCTAAATGTACAGAAATAAACCTTCCTGGCATTTTACCACAATATATGTTATTTAATTAATGATGTAGCCTATAATGGTGTACGTCTAATAAACAATTATCCCACTTCAGCAAGTCTCTCAGTGTTTATTTATGGCCAAAAGACAAATAAATAGGTGGATTTAATTGCCACCCATCACCTCAATATAGCTTGTTTACATTATTTGAGTAGAAACATTTACTTTTGACTGTATTGAGAATCACATCTTCAGGATTTTAAGCCACCCTATCACTCATGCTTTCCACTAAATCAAGCTTTTAATCTGTTCCAGCGTGGCAGAGTTGAATCAAAAGCACCTTCCATCATGGACCCAAACGCCAGCGGACTCGCCCAAAGGTTGGCCGAAGCCGACCAGTCTCACCTCCTGCATTTCTGGAATGAGCTCAGCCTTAAAGAGCAGGAAGACTTGATCCTCGACCTGCAAGGGATGGACTTTCAGGAGATCAATGGGTTCTTCAAGAACGCCATGGAGACGTCCGGCAGCAGTAAACAGGAGAAGATGGATGCCCGGATGGAGCCGGTGCCCCGGGAGGTGCTGGGGAGTGTGACAAGAGACGGAGACAGCATTAAAGACTGGGAGCTAACAGGTGAGTTTTATATTAAACTTGTTTCTGCCTGAACATTTACATGTTTATTTAAACTGCACGCTATAAGGAAACAGGCTATTTTTAGCCACATATGATTTTATTGAGTCATTGTTGTGCCATTCAGCGGGAAGGAACATGTGAGTAATTGTTAATTGTTAAGCAAGACGTGCATGGTTAATGTGGGCGTAGTGATCCTCTAAAGAGATTTACAAATAGCAATTAAGTCATAAGTGTTGAGAAACTTTCCAATATGAAGTGATGATCCACAGGTGAGTGAGAGGAAAGAGTTCCTGGTATCTGACTGAGGAGGAGATTAAAACATCACATGGAAACCGAGATGCTTTGATGTTATCGTGGGACTCTGAGTGTCCTGATAACTTCTGGTCCTAAGCTCACATGAAAGGAGCCTTTTTAATGAACCTTTGTTAAGAAGGTCCAAGCTGAGAAGCATCAGAAATCCCTTCTTTGCTGGCTGTAAAACTCACATCTCTTTTCATTTTCAGTCTCCTGCGTCGATTTGACGTGTGAGTAAGTCAGCTTAGGTTGTTCATATACTTTGCGCAATCCCCTTTGCAGTGGGGGTCGGATCACTTCGTGGGTCTGTTGAGTTTTTTTTTGCCGAGGGGAGGATGATGACAGGGGGGTGGGAGTAGAAAACATCTGCTTTTGATTTGGGTCTGACGTAAAAAACATTGCTTGACCCTCATTCATGAGGTCACTCGGCTCTGTTGGGAGCAGATCTGTGTGTGTGTGTGTAGTTAGTGCTTGTATAAACGTTGACTTTCAGCACTTATAGAGTGATTTTTATCAAGTTAATCAATCCGGAAACATCATAAATCATCGAACCTTTTAACCAATGAAGCATAAAGAAGGCAGTCAGGTGCAGGGTTTCTCATATTAGAAGTCATTTCAGGGCTAATTTATTATGTCAAACTGCAAAAAGCCTGTAGAACTACACAGGAAATGCTGGTTGATGCCTTGAAAGTTGTTTTGTGTTGAAGTTTTTTGTTTATTTTGTTGTTATTTATTGAAGATGTGTGAATGCACCATCGTCACGATTGCAGATTGGACCTTAATGTGTTTTTACTTCCCAAAAAAATACTTCCTGGTCCTGTTAATGGGAATACAAACTGCTCTGTGCTCCTGCAGGTCTGCAGTGCATCTCTCAGGGTAAAGTGGCCGTCCTGCTGCTAGCTGGAGGCCAGGGGACCAGGCTGGGGGTCTCTTACCCCAAAGGCATGTACGACGTGAGGCTGCCTTCTCACAAAACCCTCTTTCAGATCCAGGCTGAACGCATATTGAAGCTGCAACAGCTGGCCGAGCAGAAGCACAAAATCAAGTGCTGTATTCCCTGGTAAGACATCGTGTTGCTCAGTGAAAGGCATGTTAGTCAGCGTGATTTTCAGCTGCTGTGTTTAATAAAAAGTAAATAATGCCTCTTTCTTGGGAAAAACAGATAAAAAACATTTGTCCCAGTTGTGTTTGCTTAATGATTCACTGAGTCAAATCACTGCCAACACCACAGGACACTTTGAGCTCGTATTACTGGAACATGATTAGTTTCGTTTTTAGTAGATCCAGGAAAACTTTGAAATATTCGAAAGATTAAGATAGCAGGAAGGTAGCGGAGTGCATAAAATCCACATAGACTGAGGTTTAACAGTCACTAGCAATCATGTCAGAAAAGGCTCAGTGACTGTCAGCAGGTAGGAAGTTTCTCTCATTTTAATCTTTTGTTATATTCTTATCGTCTGCATTTCTCACTTTTGTGAGGAAATTTTCTACAGAATGTAATAAAAAGAGTTTTCCTAAACACATATCCACTCTTCCTCAATGATTTAAA
Organism: Acanthurus leucopareius; assembly: GCA_029814765.1. Lineage (NCBI taxonomy): Eukaryota > Metazoa > Chordata > Actinopteri > Acanthuriformes > Acanthuridae > Acanthurus > Acanthurus leucopareius. The sequence continues at coordinate 6,111,416 of JAQMCX010000046.1, forward strand.
AGGAGGTAAACAAGTATTCAACACAGGAATCATCACTTTGTTTAAGTAAAGTTTAGTTAAGTTCTGTCCGTGTTGCCTTCAGGTACATCATGACCAGCGGCAGGACGATGGAGTCCACCAAAGACTTCTTTTCACGCCATAATTATTTTGGCTTGGACAAGGACAACATCATCTTCTTTCAGCAGGGCATGCTTCCAGCCATGGACTACAAGGGCAAGATCATCCTGGAGAGCAGAGGAAAGCTCTCCATGGCTCCTGGTGAGCAAACTCAGGATTTGTGCCTTTCGGCGTAATTTGCAGAACTGTTGTTCTTCTTGTTGTCTTATTTGCCAAGTGGAGATTCTGTGTTCAAACACAGTGTGTCTCTGTTTGTGTTTCAGATGGAAACGGGGGTCTTTACAGAGCGCTGGGGAACCAGGGCATCATGGGTAACATGGAGCAGAGGGGGATCGAATTCATCCATGTGTATTGTGTAGATAACATCCTGGTCAAAGTGGCCGACCCCGCCTTCGTTGGTTTCTGTGTGCAGAAGGGAGCGGACTGTGGAGCCAAGGTTGGTCACACAATGCCGGCTTTTTTCAGTCCATTCCTGCCTTTTTCTCGCTTTTTATCGATTTTAGGTGTGTCTTAAGATCAATATCGGCGCTATTTATTCAGACTGGGGTGTGAAATCTTTTATTTTTTAAAAGTTCTTAATGTTGTGGCTTCATAGTTTTAATTTTTAGGGATTAGATGTCACCTCTGACCTTTTTTTCTTTGAGGAGAATAATGCGCTTTAGTTTTGTTCTATCCAGCATCAAAATTTCTATGTTTCATGTCAGCTGCAACAGTTTAAGAGATTCAAGATTCAAGATTCAAGAAGCTTTATTTATCCCGAGGGAAACTGCTGTACAACAGTTGCAATACAAAAGGTGGAAAGTAAAACAGTGTGGAAGATAAATAAATAAGGCTAACATAGAATAAATAAGGCAAAACTAAATGCAATGAAATGTAAAATAGAATATAACCAGTAGCTAAATGCAACAGAATGCAGGTTGAATTAAAAAGTACAGTCTCAATTAAATAAGTACAAGCTAATAAAGTGACAAAGTGATGGACGTGATAAGTGTTGTAGCAGCACAATTACATATGGAGATAAAGTGACCCAGTGAAATTAGTAGATTGATAAAGTGACATAATGGCCTCAGGACGCAGTGTCTCCACTGTCTCCCTCGAGACCGGAGGGAGATGAATTAAAGAGTCTGATGGCCACAAGAAAAAAGGACTTCCTCTAGCGTTCAGAGGGAAAATATGGAAAAACTAACAGCAGCAGATTGAGCCAAACAAACTTACTTTATTTCTGTCATTTCTGTCCCTCACTCTTGTGCAAACCTGAAACTGATGAGCTCATCTTTCCTTTATCAGACATAAAGTCACAGTAATGATAATACATGCATGTACACCCAAGATAAAGCAAAGAAAAGTCCTTTTAACTTACTGAAACACTGGTGTGTTTGTGTAACGAGTGTATTAAATCAACAGAGGTAATCAAACTTTGTCAACAGTCGGGTCATAAAAGCAGAATGTGATCCAGTCTGATTGGTCGATCTTGTCCTTTAAGATTCCAGGAGATCCTTCAGGGTGCCGGATGTTGATTCACATCCTTGTCTTGTAAAGGTGTGGTCAGTTTGCTGTCACACTTTTAATAACTGCACCTCCCATGACTGACCACCGGGTGGAGTCATGATCCACTCAGCTTCCTCTTGTAGCCTTCAGATTCATTACAGCTTTCTAGGAACATTGAGGGTTGAGCCCAGAAGCTTCCTTCACTCTTCATCACAGTCTCGGGTAACATGAGTGTTATGTGGAAACTGTCTTTGGACAGAGTGTACTTTTCATTTCGGGAAGGAAAAAATGCTCTTCAGGCTACAACGGATCAACTGGAAACTTTTTTTATTTTTCCACAAGTAAACAAACCATATTCCTGATTAATTATAGCTGTTTTTTTTTCATAGTCTCATTTTTATTTGGCAGTAAAGCCGACGTGCGTTATTTGGAATAAATAGATGGGTTTGGTCACAGAACAGGTCCATCAGTCAGATACGTTCAGTATGAAGTCCAGCAGCAAACACGAGAAAAGCTTGTTCAGCCAGTTTTGTCCTTTTGTTTTTACAATGACCTTTTCTTTCCTTCATATCAAACCTGATGGAAATAATGAAGAAAGACAACACAAGGCAACAGATTATCCTTTAAATACTGTAAATTGTTCAAGAGAAATAATGGAAAACAAAAGAAATTATGCAATCAGACAAAAAAATATATAAAAATAATATAAATTACACATATCTTTAATGTCTAATTGTACAATAAAACTAGTGTGAAACTTTGTGACCTTGTTGGATGACTAAGAGGACAACTCACAGGAAGTCAGCGCTGTAAGTCGGAGGTGAATTATTAACCTGCCGTTGATATCAGCTGCTTCTGCTGCTGTAAAAGTTGCTTAGCTGCCACAAACAACAGAACATGATATCGATAAACAAAGAGCCGACTTGCAAAAATCAGGAAACATGAAAAGTCAAAGTACAGTGTTTTAAATCTCCTGATTGGGCAACAGGATGTGACATTCGAGTTATTCATACATTTGTCACTAATGATTAGATTTAAAAACAGTTTCCTGTCATGACAACTTCATCCAAATACAGAATCTGCAAGTTTTCTTGTCATTTTATTATAGTTTGACTTATTTTTCTTCTCCAAACTCACCAGTTAATGATGTTTGTTAAATTTCCGGTGTGTCTGAAGCGTCTGTTATCAGCTCAGACTCACTGAAATACATATTTAAATACTTTGTGTATTTTCCATCTGACACAAGATGGATTGAAACATGTGACTGTGGAGCTTCAGATCTGCTCCTGTTTGACATTACGAGCTGTGCGGTGGAGCAGAGATGGAAGGATCAGATCAGAGCGGAGTCCCTCCCTCCCGTCATAAATTACTGAGCTGTGCTTCAGTTCATGTGGCTTCAACCCCCCCACCCTGCTCACCAACCCCCTCATCAGGACTCCACTCTGTCATTAGCAACCAGCAGATGGGGAGAGGGTTGTTTTTTTCTTCCTTTACTTTCAGTGCAGACTTTAAACTTTCTGGCTGCATAAAGTGAAATACATGAAAGACAATCTGATCCTTTTGTTGCAGTTTTTTGAGTCTGAGTTAAATATTTAAATCACTTTTTTCTGTTTTCTCAACGCTTTTTTTAAAAAAACGATGTCACATTTTAACCCAAGTTAGTGCACCAGTTCATGATCAAGAAGCAAAGTAACTGAGACAAAAAACAATTAATCTATTAAGTGCAAATGTACCAAAACAATGATATTAAAGCTTTTATTTTACAGTTAAATATTTAAATCACTTTTTTCTCTTCTGCTTCTGTTTTCTTGACACTTTTTTAAAAAAAGAAATGTCACATTTTAACCCAAGTTAGTGCAACAGTTCATGATCGAGATGCAACAAAAATACATCAAACTATTACTGTAAATATGCCAAAACAATGATATTAAAGCTTTTATTTTACAGTTAAATATTAATAAAATGTTGCTTTAATATGTCATCAGTTCAGTCGTCCTGGTAGCTGCAGTTTATGTGTCATTAATTTACAAAAAACATATTTTTGCAACTTGTTTTCCAGGTGGTGGAGAAAACCAACCCAACAGAGGCGGTGGGCGTGGTCTGCAAGGTGGACGGGCGTTATCAGGTGGTGGAGTACAGCGAGATCACCTTGGAAACCGCTCAGAGACGCAGCGCCGACGGCCGGCTGATGTTCCACGCAGGAAATGTGGCCAATCACTTCTTCAGCTTCTCCTTCCTCAGAGACGTCGTACAGTAAGACTGAAACACGCTGAACACATTCACACGTTCTTCAGACGGTTTGGACAAAATGTACAAGATGTATTTATCGGTTGCTCAATTTTGAAACAGTATCCCAGCATCGTTATATTTCAAATATGCAGTAATGATCCTCTTGGGGGTTTTTTTCTGTTCATATATCAGGAAGCATGAACCACAGCTGCAGCACCATGTGGCCCAGAAGAAGATCCCATATGTGGACACGGAGGGTCAACTCATCAAACCCGACAAACCGAACGGCATCAAAATGGAAAAGTTCGTCTTTGACATCTTCCAGTTTGCCAAGTGAGTAACGGTGTGTGTTTTTTTGAGAGTGTGTGACAGCATCAGCAGAGGACGTCTCACCTGAAACCAAAAGGCCTTAAAGCACCAAGAACACAATGAATATCTTATGCTCTTTTTTAAAAAAGTGGCTGGAGTGCGTATATTCCTCTGGCAGGCCTTCAGGCTCAGGCTTTGACTTGTCCTTGGTTTGTCCTTCTGAGCATGAACCAGCCCCTTTTTCCAGAGCAGATCCCCGTCCCTCCAGCCCCGGTGCTGCCGTTGCTCCGAGGCCTCGTCCAGCAAACGCATCCTGCCAAGCTCTCTGCAGCAGGATGGAGGTTTATGAGCTGTTCACTCATTCCACCTCCTCCTGTGTTGAATGACATCAGCTTTGAGTCACGCCACTACTAATAGAACTTTACATCTAATAAAAGGATTCCTGTAAAGATTGAATACAGAAAAAAAAAACACAATGCAGACATGTCCAGCTTCCTTTGAGGTCTGTTTGCTGTATTTCAAAGCAGAAAAAGAGAGAAAAGTTTGTCGGTGTTGCTCAGGAGATGGATTATGGTCGTGCCCACGCTGGCAGACTGGCATTTTTAGCAGAATCCAGATGGACTGACTCACTCTGCAGCCGGAGTTTGAAAAGAAATCTGATGGTTTTTTCACTCTTTGGCCTTCAGAGTCTGTTGTGTTGCCACATGTGCCACATATCGTGTAGATTTTAGCATAAAGACATTGCACATGTGGATGTTATAACAGAGAATTCAGCCAGATTAGTTAGAAACAGACCCAAAGGAGCAACACTGGTCCTACAACGACATCCCATAATCACAGGAAGTACATTTCCCAATATCTTTTCTTCCCAGACACAAACACTGCAAAAACAATGGCTGTAAAACAATGAATTCATTTTTTGAGAGCCACAAACACCTTGAAATGAATGTGAAATGATGCATGATAAACATTTCTTTTCTTGAGAAACTCTGGCGAGTGTTTCAGGTTTGTGTGCAGCTCTCGTATGAATGAGCGGAGACGCCATCTTTGTAAGCCGTTTTAATTCATTCGTGGTTTGGAACTTGAGATGAAGGTCTCAGATACTAAATCCAAATCTCTTAATCTTATTTGTTTGTCAAGGTATAATTATAGTTGATTTGCAGCCACTAAGCAGCTCCATTATTGCAAGTCGGGGATTAAATATGTTGCTCAAGGGCACCGCAGGGTTGCTAATGGTTTAATGTGCTGTGGCGATGAGTAATAAATATGTGGTATCTTGTGAAACCGAATGTTTCCAAAATGTCAGCTTTTAATGAGCTAAGAGAAAAGCCCTGTTATTAACTGGGCGTCAGTACTTTTTTAAATAGTTTATTTAGGTGAAAGATTAAGTCACAACCAACAATTTTCACATGATAATCAATTGATTTTGCTTTTCGAAAAATATTGTATTCATTCATAAATCTTAAAGCAGCGAATTCTCACATTTGATTATCTGGAGGTGGAATTGTTTTACTTTTTTGCTTCATACTTTCTGTTATTAACTAACTGATGGTGCGTTTACTTGTCATAAAAACTCTCTGCACTGTTGCCGGCCTCCTGAATGACGCGCTGCTGTTTGCATCCAACAGGACGTTTGTCGTGTACGAGGTTCTGCGTGAGGACGAGTTCGCCCCGCTGAAGAATGCGGACAGCCAGGATGGAAAGGACACGCCCACCACGGCCAGACACGCCCTCATGTCCCTCCACCACCGCTGGGTGCTCAACGCTGGCGGCCACTTCATCGACGAGAACGGCAGGCGTGTGCCGGCCATACCCAGGTGACCACAGCTGGCGTGCTTAAATATTACATCTCACGTCACGTCACACACATCATGTTTGGCGTGAACACAGACGTGGGTCGCTTGTGGTCATTCCCACCTTCCCAACACTCGCCACACGTTCGGGCAAACTCACAGAAAACGGGTCGTAGTCGCCGTCTGTATTAATGATTTACAGCTCAAACATGATCATTAAGTTTTACACCCGAATGCAACTTTTAATGTTGCAGAGAGCTGAATGTCTGACGTCACCTCGTCCTGCCAGCGGTCCGTTCAGCAGAATAAAAATGAATAAAAACTGCAGTTCAATGCCAGTTTTTAACACTTTATTATGATTCTCTAAACTTTGTTGCTCATTCTTTCTTTGGTTGTGTTAAATAAAAGAGTTATGGAACTTTTTAACAGTAAAAATAACTGTATAATATTGTTAATATATTACTTTGCAGAGGCAGTGGCTGGTTTTGTACCAACTGTTTGCATATAAACTACTTTACAAACCTAAATACTAAAACACTGACTCTGTTTGCAGTTACAGGATTTCTTTGCAGCTGCTTTTTTTTAAATTCATGTGTTTTTTTTCTCATGCAGCCTTAAAAGCAGTGCAGTTTTTTGTGTGAATTTGCCTCTTTGTGTACAAACTACATGCATTGTTTGTATTATACACGTCATATTCTTTGAGCCTCACACTCTCACCCACCCCTCTCTCATGCTTGGTCTTGCTCCTGTGTGCGATGTTTCCAGAGACGGAGCAGCGGGCCGTGTCACAGATGATGGCAGCAGAAAGTAATTATTATCCCCCTGCAGTACTGAGTGCATGTGATGGGGTTTCGGCTTTCTTTCCCTCTCGCTCAGACATGCTAACACTGTATAGCTTTACTTCTGATCCCTGACGTTCTCTTTGCTTCACGTCGACTGGAAAGAGGAGCGTTTGCCAGCCGGCAGCCTTTGACCGACTCTTTACAGTCGGTCGTGAAGAAGGAAACGACAGCAAGGGATCAGTTTAAACGACTGAAAACACAGTTTTCTTAGCTTCCTGGTCAGATGATGTACAGTCATAATGACCTGCTGACAGATTATTTTCCCTTCAGATGGTTGCTACTAATACACATACCATAGTGCATGCTGGGTAATGGGTACCAGTCACACTCTCTGGCAGTCAGTGATAACTCCACAACAGATGATAAACCTGTTGGTTTATATTTACAGACGTTCTTTGCTTGCTAGTTTGCCTTTGAGCTTAAACCCTTTTTATTAAAGAAGCATGTTCTTCAACAATAACATTCATGAGCCCCATGAATGTTATTCCGACTCTTTAAATGTTGTGCTTTTTCCTCAGGCTTCTAGCTTCTTCTTCATTCTCATGATGCAGCGGTGTGGGCAGCTGCTCAGAAAACACCTGAAGTACCTGATGTGTGTTAAAGTGGTTGTTGTCTGCGTCTAGAAATAAACAAGCTGAGTGATGGAGAATGTGTTGGGGGGGGGTTTCTCCAGCACCACATTACCCGTCATTCATCTGTTTTCTTCTAGAGGAAGTCTGGTACGGGTCAAAGGACTAATCACTGGTCGTGTTTGGGAATGACGACGCTCTGATTCTCTGCCTTTTTGAACTCTAATCACAAGCTGCAGTAGAAGAACAGCTGTGTCGAGGACGTACAGCTGTTTCTCTTAACTACAGTCCCTCTGCCTTCTCATGAGAGAACTGCTAATTCTGTCTCTTTTTTTTTCTTCTGATCCTCCCTGAATTGGTTCATTTTCCGACGCAGCCTGAAGGACGGAACAGACCTGCCAATCAAATGTGAGATCTCCCCGCTGGTCTCCTACGGGGGGGAGGTAAGGAGGCAAAAAACCTACTGTATTAAATGGAAAATCCAGATGTTGTTCTCCTCTGGCTGTCCACCTGGAACAATCAATCTGTGCACTTGCTAACATCGTCCCAATTGTGTCATTTGCTTCTCTAAGGGCCTTGAGGAGTTGGTGAAGGGGCGAGAGTTTCATCCAACCCTGATGATCGACGTGGATGGAGTCCACGAACTGGTGAAGAACGGAGTTTAGACAGTGAAGGAGGGAGGGAGAGAGAGAGAGAAAGAGGGAGAACCCAAAGACCAACCACCCTCTGTCTCTCAAGAAGCTGAAGAAACTCGGGAAACTGTGATGTCATCGCTGTGCAATAACAAATGTGGCGTGCATGTGTTCAAGAAAGAGGCCATCCAGAACGAACGAACGAACGAACGAACGAGCGAGATTTAATTTATCATTTACGTTTCGGCGGCAAGTTTTTGTTGCTTTGTATGTCATACTTAGTTCCTGTTTGATTTGGAGAGCACTTGAACACAGCATGAGATGAAGGACAAAACCCCGTTACCGACCGGGCAGAGCGGTCTTGAGGTGCATCTATTTATTTTGCTTATCAGACTTATTTTTATATGTATTGACGGATGCTCTGTAGGTGGAAATCACCATCTACTCATTTTACCTGGGGATTTTTATACATTAGACTGAGAGGAAATGATCAGAAAGATGTTACTTAGCATGTAATCGAGGTACACGGTACGATTGTTGGGGGGTATTTATAATATCTGCTTCTTTTCTGCTTGTAATCACTGAAGATTAGATGTTATTCAGCTTTAACAGATGCTCTAAAGTTTATCATCTTTATTAAATACATTTCCACCCTGAAAAAAAACCTGCTAAATGTGTTTTACTGTACTTGTGTGTGTGTTTGTGTGTGTGTGTATTCAGAATAGACGTGTTATTTACAGTGCAGCTCTGGTTGTAAACACAGTCGAAAGCAATATGTGAACGTGTGAGTTTCATTGGTCTGCGCCTGCAGGATGTGTTTTTTGCATTATAGCTCCCGCTGCCTTGAATCAGAGTTTCCAGCACATGGTTTATGTTTAAGATGGGCCAGAGCATGCAACTCTGCTGCAGCTATTCAGGAAATATTCTTTGTGGCTCCTTTCTGACTCATTTTCTTCTTCTGCTCTCCAACTCCATAACTCATATGATGTGAAATACCTGCAATATGGCGTCTTTAGCAGAATAAAAACAGCTATGTTTTCATGCAGTTCCCCAGTCTGTAAATAGATATTTGTGCAGATTTTATTTACTCTTTAAAAAATTCATAAAATCTCAATATGACAGCAAGATCCTGTGTTTACTGTCCACAGTGACTGAGAGTCAACAGTGCCTCTGCAGCAATGCTTCAAGCTAAATGCTAACATTAGCATGCTGACGGTGCTGAAATGCAGATGTTTAGTAAAGCAGACCAACAAAGCTTAACATGGTCACCATCTGATGTGCTACCATGCTAACATCTGCACATAAGCACTAAAAAATAGTGCAGCTTTTGCAGGTATTTAATCATTTGGGCAAATTTGAACAAATTAAAATGCTAAAGCTGATAATGGCGCCAGAGGAAAAAAGTGAAGGCATCACCAAAGTTATCAAAATTCATCCTGAGTGGAACAAATTTCATGGAAATCCATCAAAAATGTTGAGACATTTCAGTCAAAACCACAAATGTCAACCTCAGGCGCTGGAGGAGAGGCCAGTGGGCTTCATCCTCTGGGGACGTGAGCGTCTGTGCAAAACAGAATTTCATGTCAATTCATTCAATTGTTCAGATATTTCAGTCTGAACCAAAGTGGTCGACACATCTACTAACCGACAGACCAACATGACCCTCCCCAGAGGGCCAGCATGCCTAAAAATGTACGAAAACAGCTGTGGAAAATCGAGTAAACAATAAAATCCAAAAATTCCAATATAATTCCCTCAAGCCGTTGGAGTCTATGTACTGCAGGACAGGATGGCTTTCTCATCAGGAAACACTGCAGGCAACTTTAGCAGGTCAGAAATAAGAAAAGTCTAAAGTCACAGCGTCTTAAAAATTTGAACCTGCGCGTTTCTGAGCAGCCGTTGAATCACTTCATCCTGGTCAGAAGGTTCAGGTCCCATCAGCAGCAGAACAACACACCTCATGACGTCATTGGATGACCTCTGTGCGACACTTGACTCACTCCTCATGGATCTGGTTTGAATATTAAGGCTGTGACAAACGGTAGCGTCAGTGTCACTGAGTTTAGTCAAAAAAAACAACAAAAAGGTGCTTCTATTATAATTCTAGTTCATTTTTTTATGATCACATTCAACAGATCTACAACATAAAACCAAATACTAATTAATTTGAAGCACCGTAGCAACAAACGCAAACTCCTACAGATGTGTGATAAAATGTCAGAGGAATGAGCTCAGAGGACGGCGGCGCTGATGCTGCCTTGCATTATGGCGGCTTCAGCCCCTTTGCTGTCAAAAGAAAGACTCTTTTCAGGAGGAAGAAAGCTTTCTGATTGAGCGCTGCATTCAAACTTAATTGAAACCTTATGTGTTGAATACTGGGACTTTTGCATGCTCCCAGGAATCCACAGAATGTGAAGGGTTTTTTTTCTGCCTCCCTCTCTCCCTCTCTCTCTCTCTCACTCTTTTTTTCCCCTACGTGCAGGAGTGTCTTACATCAGCCCAGCGAGTCCTGCTGAAGGCGACTGACTGACAGAGAGTGGGCTACCGAGAGAGAGAGAGAGAGAGAGAGAGAGAGAAGGAGAAAGGTTCGGGTTGTGACATCCAGCTGTCTTCACTCTCACTGGATTAATCTGAAACCATCTCTGAACAAATGGTCTGAAAGGATTAGACATCTTAGAAGTAAGTAATCCTTTTGTTTTTTATGCTTTTTTTTAAAAAGAACTTTATCATTGTTTGTACTTTAAAGTCAGAACTTCGACTCTGACCACCTCTGGAGTTTCTTAAAGTGTAAATGAAGTGTTTCATAGCAGGAGTCTTGGCAGCTTGGTTTCGAACTCCATGTACTTTTTTGTGTGAAGTAGCTGTTGTTTGCATGGCAGACTAGAAGAGTGGATGGCAGAGTGGAGTGATGCAGCGACGGAGTCAAACTCCTCGCTGCTCCGCCGCAGATCCAGCTGTTTCGAACTGAACACACTGTTACTTTGCAGCAGACACCATTTAACTTTAAATCACATCGATGTTGAAGAGGAGAGGAGTATAAATCAAGAAAGTTTCTGTCTAAATGTCGTCTATCCAGCAGAAACTCAAAAGTCTAAAAGTCTAAACAGTATTTTTTTATTCTTTATAAAACTCAACACTCCTTTCTTTCATCAACATGCTCTGTTTTATTGTTTTTGCTCTGATTCAAGCTGCTTTAATGCACCAAACAAACACAGAATGGCACCAACTCCCCTTTTCATGAGCCACAAAAGAAGTGTAACTAATGTAAAAACGATGTGACCCTTATTTTGAACGCTCTGCATCAAGCTCACGCACATTTTTTGCTTGCTTTATTGTGGCGGGACGGCCAGGAGTTTGTTTTTGGAAAAGTCAAACAACTGACTCATCTATGGCTGCTCAGATTCTCTCAAAGTTTACTGCGGTCAGCTGATGAAATGAAGAATACTCGAGTTACAGCTTTGAAAAAGACTCCGGTTCCTCCTGAACTTGTCCTGGTTTTGTGTCGTGGAGGTGGTGTGTGTGTGTGTGTGTGTGTGTGGGTATTATGTAGGTGTTACGCAGGTGGTATGCAGGTAACCTCCTGTGGTATGTGGCTGATAGATGAGGCCTCTTTCCTGCATCGCTCGAGTTATTTGGTAACTCGACTCGACACTCATCCGAAGACCTAAGAATATGTGGAGGTCCTGATCAATGGAATAATTGTTCTGCAGGAGTTCATGTGATCCTGAGGTCACTTTTGGTGGCTGTGTGTGTGTGTGAGAGCATGTGTGTGTGTGTGTTCAGAGTTAGCAGGCAGGTTTTGTTTAAACTCTTAGTTTTTGTCAGTGGTTTGTTGGTTTTCTTGTAAATAACATCCAAAGATGACCTCAATGCCTCCATGAAGAAGAACTTATTTTCTGTCCAACTGATAGAAAAACTTCAAATCAAAAAAACAATTTTCAGGTCAGTAAGAATTCAAAAATCCATTATTTTGGGTCAGTGAATGTGGCATTGAATGGATACAGTATGTTGTCCTTTTTCTGATGTCGTCACGTTTTGCTGGGCTCACACTGGTCTTTTATGCATGTTCCTTGGATTTATACGATAAAGAACTAACCTTTTTGGTTTTCTCTGTGGACTGACATTAACATGGACTTTCTTTCTGTCTTTGTTGATCTTCTTCCCTCATCAGGAACAATGTAAAAGAAACCTTTAAAGCAGGTTTAACTATAAATATCAAGTCATTTTCTTACCTTTTGATGAACTTCTGTTCTGTTTTTAAAGTTTTAGTGTGAAAAATAAAGTTAACTAAACTTAAAAAATAAAAACTTGAATATTTACTCAGTTTTATGTCGCTGTGATCAGGAACAAAGTTTGTGGCTGTCGACAAAAATAGTTTGAAGGAATGACTTTGTGCTCTGAAGACTCTTAACTTTTTTTAAAATATAATTTGAGATTAAATAATTAATAGATGGACGAGTATGAAGGAGAGATTGATGAGTTCAAGGCCTGAGGTCGAAGGAGATGAATCAGCTCTCAGAGTTTGAAGGTGATAAATTTGTCATATCCCTTTAGTTAAAAATGAAAATGGCATCATGCAAGCCGAAACTCATTTTAACTCCTCCATCAGTCGCTCTGCTAATCTGATTTGGCAACCTCACACCATCACTTCCTCCCCTCGATGAAGAAGGAGATCAGTAGTCGCCATTTTGACAGTGATGATGATGTCACTGCTGGAAGTCAAAGACACGAACAAAGAAAGAATCCACGAGTGTGTAACTGTAGGAAAGGACTGAAATAACAGAGAAATCTATCAAGTTTTATAAAGTTGACTCCTTCTACTTCAGGCCATGAACTTATCAATCGATCAATCAATACAAAAACTTGCATACTGTAAACTTATTTTTTGCTGTCTTAATTGAGATAATTGCTAAGATATTGAGAAAAAATGTCGCTTTAAGTTTCCAGATTACATGAAACAGGAAATAAAACAACTTTAAAATGCTTAAATAATGTTAAAAGTAAATTTTTAAGCAGATAACATTTTTATCCAACTTATTTTCTATCAAGTCACAAAATGTTCTGTTGATGATGAGACGTCAAATCACTAATTTACTTCTTCATTATTGTTTAAAAGGTCTTAATCCAGCTGTGTGAAGCATCATAGTAAACATCTGGGATCTCTTGTTCGGTGTTCGTGTTCAAACTCAATATGAAAATAGAAAATCCACCACTGCGTAGATTAAACGCAGCACACGGCTGTGGAGCATTGTAAGTTATACTTATGGAAAACCTTTGTTGCCTTTATGCTGCCATTAGTTTTTCCCTCTTCAGCCGAGCGCAGGCTTTTCCTCTGCCCATCGTCAAACTGTGCGGAACAAAGAAGTCATGGAAGTACAAGCAGCCTCATTCAAGCTGAGGAAAATAAAAAGTGAAATTTCAAAATGTGGCCACAAAGTCCAGGAACGCACCGATCACCACAGATGGACGATTTATGACAGTATTAGAGGAGAGGGGCGTGGATTTTTCCCTTTAAGACCCTTCTGTTGTGCGCTCTCTCTCTCGGCTGATTGGGTAAATAGGAAACCATCTTTGTCAGAGCAAATCGGCTCTGTGTCAAAAAGTGAAATGGAGGACTTATTGCTTATGACAGGGAAATATATGAAATGCCTGTGGTGGATGTCAGAGGGGAGTGGATAATGTACTCACATATAGTGTTTTTTATTTGTGCAGACAGTCGGAAAACAGAGGGAGAGAACATTGAAGGGGGGGTTTTATCCCGCTCCATCACTCCGTTACAGCTTCTGGCTGTAACTTGATATTTGATGCACAAGAACGTACACACACACACACATAAACACACACACACTCACAGGGAAAGATATAATGAGAGAGAGCAAACAGAGGAGCCACATTAGGAGTGTGTTATCACTGCATCTTCCTCACATCGTTTCAATTAGAAAGCCTTCGCTCCAGAGTTTGGAGGCTTACTGACATACAGACCTTAATCACACGCCACAGCACAGGCTGTAATTTCACCCCCACATTCAAAACACTGCGCTGCAGTCGGCCGGTGCTGCTCACTCGGCTTAGCTGCGACTCGATGCAGACGTCGTTTGATTGGAAGTGTCTTCAAATCAATGCTGCTGGCGAGAGAAACCCAGCTGTGCACTGGCTGGCTGAGGTGCATGCTGTAATTTGGTATAAATACCACCACTTAAAAAACTCTGCATCCCGCACGTGCTTGAACTTTGACCCTGCCCAAACCAGCGTCCCGCTCATCACCTCCCCTTTGAGATGGATTAGGTTACTCGCAGGCTAAAGCAGACTGCATTTAATACTTAGTTTAAGTTACTTGTTTGTCTCTGACTTCTTGTCTGCCTTGAAAATACGATATTTTACATTGTGAAATAATTACTGATGTTAATATGAGATCCAGGCGACAGAGAGGGCTGCTCCAATTACACAAAAAAACCCCAAATAAATAAATAAAATAATTGCAGAGGAGTCAAGAGATGCACATGCACGTTAACACACAGCAGCTGTCGCCTCAGTCCTCCTCTGTGTTTGCACATGTGGCCTCATTTCTCTCTTTCCTGTTTACGGGCAGAACTCTCTCTCTGTTTGTCTGTTTGTCTGAAGCTTATTATTTGTCCGTCTCTCCAGTTGCCCATGTCTTTCCCTAATTACAGAGAAGATTTGAGGTAATAAGTGAACATCAAAAGGACCTCGGGAGGCGCTGCAGGCGGCCTCCGAGCACAAACGAGAGCCTGGACAATGAATGAGTCGTCACTGCTGACGTTTCGGGCTGTAAAGACAATATTAGCCTTTTTTATACAGATTTAAGAATCTGCTCTGTTGCTTCAGCTGTTTTTATTTTAATGTTGGGGAAGCGTTATGAGTTACCGCTGGTGGAAAGTGTGTTACTCGAGTACTGTACTGTTGAGATTTTTAGTTACTTGTTCTATATTTGAAAAGTGACATTTTCATCTTCTTTACTTAAACACTCGATCACATTTTGGATGGAATTATTGCTCTTTTACACAAAATTTACCCCGATTCAAAAAGTGGTTTCCAACATTTTTAGCTTGAAACTCCTTATAGATAGATAGATAGATAGATAGATAGATAGATAGATAGATAGATAGATAGATAGATAGATAGATAGATAGAT
>JAQMCX010000046.1:6132855-6147795 GCA_029814765.1 Acanthurus leucopareius
TTTGTGTTGTTATTTCTTATTTTTTTATGTTTATCCGCTCTTTGTTAAAAAATAACCTGAGCCCTGTGTCTTTTTGGGGATTTTTTTCAAGGCTGAATCAGTCATAGTGAAGCTGCTGTGTGTCATGCTAGCATGTACATGATGACAATACTAACATGCTGCGGTTCAAATAGGAAAAGCTAATGCTAATGTCATTATTATTTGTCAGGTCTCAACAACAACAACAACAACAACAATAATATTAATGATAAGTAGGGCTTGGACTTTATTGTGTTAATTACAATTAATTAATTACAGAAAAAATAATGCATTTAATTGCAATTTATTTTTGCACTCCAAACAGCGCGGAACGTTTCTTGTTGCACGAGTTCCAGGAGTAGCTCAGTCAGTAGGGCGGGCATCCCATGTACGGAAGCTTCATTCTCCACGCGAGTTTGACTTTGGCTCAGATCATTTGCTGTGTTTATATAAAATATAAAATTTAAAAAAAAAAAAAAAGGGTTTGGTGGGTGGAAAACAACTACCAGGTAGAAATCTGGAAATCTGCCTATCCGGAGCTCTTCCAACTTCCGCTACCACCTCAATGCCAAACATGTTGCAGCTAGCACAGACAACAACATGACAAAAAATGTTGCTTCTTGTGTCAAAGCCTCTAATTAATTAGATTAATTTTTTTAATCAAGTCCCACCACTAATAATAAGTAATAAAAAATAATTTAAAAGCAGTAGGTAATACAGTGTCAGTGTCTCTGAACGTAACTCTTTGCACTTGACCCTCAATTTCTGTGGCAGGTTTGTGTGTCTGCATCTGCATTAAATAGATGCATTTTTGAAAACCTCCTAGCTAAAACCCCGAAATGCATCTTTATTTCCCCTTTAACCCTGCACTTCTCCCCCTCTTCCCTCTCCTATTTTCCTCCAGTGAGTCTTATTGTACCTGTTTATGTTGGACTACCTGCGCTGGTTCGTTTTAGCATGAGCTCAACGTGTTAGCTAGTAGGGGGAGGGCAGTTTACCTGGTTGCCATGGTTACAGGGGAGAGCAGACTTTACCTCAGACCGCTGATATCCAAACCAAACTCTCCCTGTTGATTTCTCATCGTTAAATGAAACAGCAGTAAAATGTCAGACGTACTGTACCTGGAAGCTGACGTTTTGTTTTTTCCAAAATTTCATGTCACTCAGGGAACTTTTGGTCAGCCCTTAGTATCTTCTCCTGCCTCCTAAATTAAAAAAAACAAGTCAAACACATTGTAATATCTCTTTCTGCTCTGTGCTATGTGACCTAGATCTCCTGTCTTTTTACTGCTTTGTCCCTCAGGAGCTTTGAGAATAAATTCACCACTTAAGGGTTTGTGCAGCTGGTCCTCATTGTCATCTTTCCCCAATTCCTCCATCTTTCTTTTTCTGTTACTGCTCGTGTTTTCAGCTCTGAAAATACATCGCAATTGAAATTAATTGTGAGGAGCAAACATTAAGCTGTATGAAATGATAACCGTAATAAGATCAACCATGAAAAGAAACAACAACCTTTAATTTTTTGAGAATAACAGCAAAAGCACGATGAATAAAAGGCTACAGACACTTGAAACATGTGAATCTTTACCCGACAGATGATTAAAAAAATATTCTCATTCAAGCTTGTTACAGTTTTTCCTTAAAAGTTTAAAATATGTCTTTAAAAGTGAATAGGAAAAAATTCTGGAATGGACCCTTTTTGAAACCTAGATAGGACATGAATAAGTTTTTCCTGCTGTGTTCCTGTAAGACGAGAAGTTTCCAGGACTGTGAACCTGCACTTGTGTCTCCAGCACTGCTGACTGATGTGATGTTACTGTAACACAGGCCAGCGCCGGAATAACAGCTGTTCATTTCACACAGGTATTGAGAACACAGCTGGGAGAAGAAGAAGAAGAGACAATAGCAATGGGACTGATACACAGGAAATCCATTTATACATTTGAACAGTTTTTTAAATCATTACCATCTTGGAAGTTTCCTGTGTTGAGCTTATTTTACCTTCAACTCGAGAATATAATACAATTATTATGATAGAATATTTTGAGAGAGAGAAAAAAGGAGAAACATGTCTTATGGTGGACAATATCTTTATTAAAGCCTCTTAAAGCCTCTTAAAGCTTTAAAAGACCACTGTATTTTCCCCAACTGAGCATTTTCTTTAAATTTTAGAGACAACTTTGCAAGTCTAAGATTCTTATCACTTGAAGAAACCATAAAACTCCACAAAAAATTTAAAAATTTAACATTTGGCAAGAGGGTAATTCCTGACAGGCCATGCTCTTATCTGAATTAAACACGTTTTTCTTAGTATGCGAAAGCACAGTCATGGCATGCTTGGAAAATTCAGAGTATGTGATTTGCAGTAAATGGGCTAAAACATGCAAACACACCATATGGTCCTTTGAGACTCCCCCCAGATGTGGAACCAAAGGTCAGTTGTCCTCTCCAATACAGCACAGGCAGCCTTTACATAAATGTGCTCCGGCACAGAATAAACCCATTTTTGACTTCCAAATGCACACAAGCCATCAGGTGTTTGTGTTTCATTAACTATGAAAAGCAAAGAGGAGTTAAGCTAAGTAAAGGGGGTCTGGGAAGTGGCTGTAACCTGAGTCTACAGGAAGTGGAAGTAAGAAAAGCACTGAGATTATGTGTGAAGGCACAATGAAAGAAACAAGTCAGACTGTGATTAACGCCACAAAATCCAGCGTGTGGACCGTCAATGCTGGTTGCACGAGGTTAGTTTGAGGTCATCATGTGTGCAGGACTGCCGTTAAAGGTTGAGCCTTTGGATCTTTATTCAACAGGCTTCTGAAAATTAATTTGAACTCCCAGGAATTTTCTTTGAGAGAAAAAAAAACTTAACTATTACTGTTTTCCAACCACTTCTCATATTTCTAAATGCAAAATTCCAGTCATTGTAGCCAGGCTATCTGAGAAACAGGAAATGTGAGCATGAGCTCAAAATCAACAGGTCTGTATTTGTTTTGAGTCCAGAAAATGTAAACCTGCATTATATATATAAGGTTAATTATGACTGAGGTCAACTGGAGTGATAACAGACGAAGTCACAGCTGTTAGAGATCCTGAGTTAAATATAAGCAACAGAAAAGCAGAGTGATGATGGTCCTATGATACAATACTTTGCAGTTAAAGTCAGCAGATAGAAGAAAACAGTCTGTGCATAGAAGACAGTGCTGTTAAAGTCTGGCCGTGTCTCACTGAGCAGCTCTGAGCAGCATGCTGCAGATCTTTCTGTTGTTTCAATGGGAAACATCAGGAAAAAGTTGTTTTTGGCAAGTAATGAAGATCAGGAAACATCTGATACGCATACATACACATTGTGAAATTCCCACAGTGCTCTGGTAGTTTTGTTTTTGTCATATTTAATTGGGTTTAGATAACTCTCCTCTGGTGATTTCTTTTATTATTTACATTGGAGATGTGGCATAAAGCCTGCCGCTTGCACTACAAGAAATACAAAATCATTGAATGGCGGCTGAAACGATTTGAAAGCGCTGGAAAAACTTAACAAATTAACACTCGATTTCTAGAATTATCTCCTGACCAATATTTCACTGTCTCATTTTATTATCTGCTGTGCAGTTTTGTTGCATAAGACATAATTAGCTTGATTTGAACAATAAAACTAACCTCAGTTACACAACAGAGCCTTTGAGAGCCAATAAAAAAGAGCCCAAGCTGGATTCTCAAAGTTAAGTCGGTCATGGTCAGATAACTACAACAAACTATTTAAATGCAGCAAAATAAGGAGACGCTTTCAGTCATGTGGTTGAAAACAATTCATGCATGTAACTGAACGCATCCATGTCCCATTGTAAGCATTTAATCGGTTGTATGTGAAGCTGGAGGGGGGGTTTGTTGTTTGTTTTTTTAAAGCTACATTCGTCAAGTCGCATCATAAATGAGATGTGGACAGAAACTGGTTGAAGCTCGTCGCTGAGCTCCGCCGTTGGACCGAGCGGTCAGTCGGAGGCGGCTTGTTGGCGCCGCGTCTGTCCAGCTGAAGTCATGTCTGTGACTCAACGTCTCAACGTCTCTTCCTCCCCTCCTCCTCCATCATTTCTCCCTTCACCTATTCATCATTTGTTCCGACAATTAGTGCATTATGTAAAGTTACGAAATAAAAAAAGCTTCATTTTAATTGCATATGAACTGAGGCTTGTTTGTCTTGAATGGCTAATATTGAAATATCACCACTGTTAGAGTTTAATAGGCCCTTTCTCATAGAATGATAAAGCACTGAATAAATGGAAATTCCAGCTTGGTGGCAGTTATTGTGTCTTTTATTGAGTGAAATAAAAACATGCTTCCAATTAAACTCCCATTTTCCCCTTGTATACCCAAACAAATATTTGGTTCCCATGAATACAGAGAAACATATACAAAATAAAATGTGCTCATTGGGCTAAAAACGCTGCCTTATGTTTCATCGTTTTATCCTTGTGGTAAACTATATTTTCAACTCTACTTTTCATTTGCCTGACCTTTTGTTTTTCATTTTGTTTTTCAGATTGGAAGTCGGTCTCTGTGTCTGGGATGAAGCACTTGTGGGACATTTACCTCCTCCTGCTTGTCCTCCTCTTTCTGTTGGGAGCCGTCACGTCGCAGGTCAACCCAGGTTTGTGCCACCATGAGACGGCAAAGTGCATCTCTATTTGTGATATAAGTGTCTGTATTCACGTGTCTTGCTGCAGTAAGATCATATTCAAAAAGTTTGTGAATACTATAAAATGACTTTTGTGAGTTTTGGGCAGTGTTTTTTGGGTTTCGTGCTCCAGTCCAGACTGTGACTGATCCAGATTTTGGATAAGTGCTGCTTTGTGGGAGTCATGTGGTCCCCTCTCTCTGGTTTGGCCTCTTTGATCCCAGCATGCACGCCTTTCTCCAGCTCTCCCTCCACTGTACGGGTGGTTTCCGTGATGTCAATGAAAGAGCAACCAATAATTTTTTACAAGGAAACAGAGTAGCAACATTTGGAGGGTAGAGACAGAGTCAAATAGGAACCAAAGAGGGGTTTTTGGTTATTGTTAAAATCGTAAAAACGCTGCAGATATTTGCCAGTAAAACCCTGATCTGGCTACTGTTTATGACTTTAG
Organism: Acanthurus leucopareius; assembly: GCA_029814765.1. Classification (NCBI taxonomy): domain Eukaryota; kingdom Metazoa; phylum Chordata; class Actinopteri; order Acanthuriformes; family Acanthuridae; genus Acanthurus; species Acanthurus leucopareius. Next base: position 6,137,996 of record JAQMCX010000046.1, read on the forward strand.
TCTAAAAGCTCCTGTCATCAGGCTGAGTTTTCTTCATTGCTGAAAGGATAATAAGGATAATAAATAGCAGACTGAGATCTAAACAGTGTTTAATGATGGTTTTGTCTGAATATGGAGTTTAAAGGTCAAGCTGCCAAACAGGGTTTAAAGAAAAAGAAATAACAGTGGAAAAAACACCCCATCACTTCCAAATCCTCCCACCTTAATCCAACCCACTTCCACTTTCAAAATAAAGCTTCTTACATTATATTCCTCCTCACTGTTGTATGACTTTAAATCCAATTTCATTTTGAGGATGTATGAAAATGAAAACAAACATGAGGTCATGATGACAGGCTCGGGAGTTTCCTGGCCAAGTCAACAGTGCTGGAGGAAAACTACAAGCGTTACATTTTTCAAACTAAGCAAACAAAAAGTTGTGTTTCAACTTTGTGTTTATTTAATTTCTAACAACAGCTGTTTTCTGGAGTGCTTGTATACCCACATAGACATCATGCGTGAACACACACTCACATCCTGGCTTTCCATTTTCATCATTTATTTGTTCTTGATGCCAAAGATAACAGAATAAAAGAGAACGAGTGGAGAGTTTCATGTGGAGTTTTAGAAAAACAAGTGAAGAAATGGAGGAGGTGAGACGAGAGCATTTGTAGGAGTGTTAGGACATTTGTGCATGCTCTGCTTTAATTCAAATGTCTCCTTATGTACATGTATTCTGACCCGGTTAACCAGATGTAAATCTAGCATACAAAGCCTAAAACTTTTCAAAATATTCTACAGACTCTCAGGTCTTGTACCATTTAGCATTCTGCACAAAACATTTCGACTGTGGATGTTTTACGAGGCATCTCAACTACACTTAATTAAGGATTTGAGTGTCTCTTTTCTTACTGTGATTTTGTGTGTGTTTGTGTGTGCATGTGTGTATGTGTTTGTGTGCCTACTTGCATGCATATACACGCATACTGTGGATCCAGCTATCCCACTGGAGTCTGTGGCTAATGCATACCAGACATTCTGACAGCAGGAAAGTCCATTCAAATAGGCTCTGTCTTTCTCCGCAGCACTTGTGTGTGTGTGTGTATCAGTGTGTGTGTTAGCCACTATTTGACCACTCATAAGTCATGGAAAGGACTGTTTGCGCATCCGATCATGGTCAAAGTTCAACAAGTTCACCATTCAAGGCAGAGTTTTGTATCTATAATCTGACCCAAGGGATTTCTTCACTCAAAAACCACCAGAGACTATTAAAAAAAATCACCCTCAGTGTCACTAAGAGCTCAAATCTCAACCTGCTGTAATATATGGAAGCAGGATATATCCACCTATAATTCTGTCTAATGCTTTAGTTCTGCTGCATTGAGAAGAGGGTCATTTTTCCACAGTCTGGAAATATTCATGGCTGAATTTAGTAGAGCTTAGATGGTGAGTGATGCCAACTTTCCCCTGTTTAAAATTCCCAAGCAATGGAGTTATACCATCCCTGTCTTTCCCATTTTACTTGTGAGTGGGCGAACTTTATTTCACTGTGGAGGGAGGGGAAGTGAAAGCATGTGTATAGGCCTGAGCAGAACAGCCAAATATCAAGCCGTGCTATTATTGTGTTCTTTTGTTTCCCTGAAGACTTTTAGAATAATGTTTTTGAATGAATGGACGAGTGAATGTTTTAGAATTTTATCTTTGAATCACTAATAATTAATCACATAAAATAATTTTCAATGTAGTCTTGCACATCCAGTCTTATCTCCTTTCTTTTAAAGTTGGAGAAACTTTCTGCACCCATTATAATTCTGCATGAGCCAACAGGGTAAAGCATTACTGTAGGTTTTTATTTGTTTCTTTTAACCAATCACAAGCGTCGTGGGCGGTGCTAATAGCGGAAGTGGAGAGGAACGCCGATTGAAATATTTGCCAAGTAATAGTTGTTAAAGTTTACATCCGGTAAGTCAGACAGAACAGGCAAACCATAAAATAACAAATATTGTTCCTCACACACATGAAAGGTTTATTTTTCCTTGCTCAAGTAAAAATTACCCTACTGCAGTGTGACTTGGTCAAAGCTTAGTAGCTTGCGGTGGCTATTAGCTAATGTTAGCTAATGTTAGCTAACTTTGGATTTCGACATTACCAAGTCAGTCCATGACCGTTACATGTAACGAATAAACAACTCATTTATTTATTATCAAAGGAGGACACTACCTGTAGTTAATTAGGAGTTGTGTATTATCTTAAGAGACTGAATATACCTGTCTGTTGAAATAGTAAAAATGAACTTCTTGGCCACTTGGGGGCAGCATAACAAGACGTAAACACCAATAACGAAGCGCCTCATTCTTCTTCGTCGAGTCGTTGTTGTAAACAATGTTAGATAATCGTTATCTACTTACAGATCAAGCAGACACACACAGATATTGTTTCGAGTCATGGTCCCCTGGTGAATTAAAGTCCAATATTTACTATTTTTTTAGCTCTGCTTTGGTTTCTACCATCTCCTGAGGTAAAATAATGGGCTCCTTAATTGCTAAATGCTTCACTTTGTACACAAGCTAGTTGCTAACCCTCCATGTTAGCCATCCTGCAGTGGGCAGGTGTTGCCAGCTGAAGTACAAGATGCCGATAAGCTCCATTAAGAAGATTAATGGCTGCAAAGTTGGATGATGAGAAAATATAAAAGCACTTAAATATTACATAAAGTAATTTGATCCATACTTAATATAAAAATATGGATTTTTGTTGCTATAAAACAATTTTAGAGAATTTTAGGCACAAATCCTGTAATGTCCACATGTGGCCTCTGTAAACATGTCAGCTGTTTAGCAAAATTCATATGGTCATTTTTTTAAGATAAATAAAGAGTAAAGTACAGAGTAAATTTAAAAGCATTACAATAAAAACTGCCATCAACTTACAAGTATTATGTTGCAGATGTGAACATCAGTTTGCGTGACTGCACAGCCTGTGTGTGTGTGTGTGTGTGTGAGTGAATGTATTTGGAGCCAGCGGTTAGACAGCAAACACTACAGAACAAACCTGCCTTTCAGTAGTCAGGGTGCGGTAAAAATCAAGAGGTGAGAGAGAGGGTTTGGTCCGTTACTCCTTCATCTCTCTCTCTCTCTCTCTCTCTCTCTCTATGGCTCCACCACACAAAGCTGGTATTTTTCCACCTTTTTCTGGGGTGATATTTTTAGATACTGTGGTCAAATGTTGAGCCTGATGAGTGGTGGTGGTGGTGCGTTTATATGTGTGTTTGTCTATATGTGTGTCTGTGCGTATGTGTGTGTAAGGGGGGGGTGGTGAATCTGTGTGTGAGTCCAAACAAATACATTTGCCTGCCCAAATAGCTCACCCCAGGGGTCACCTCTGAGTGGGTTGGGTAGATAAATAAACACAGCAAAAACCAACATTTGGAAGAGCCGTCATACATCCGGGCTGGCGTTCTGAAACCCGTCTCTCTGACTCTGAGGATGTGGTTAAAGACTCTGATAATGACTCCTATTTTCATCAATTATGGCCCAGGCAATAGGCTTGTTTTCTCTAACTGGTGATATTGCATTGTTTCCATGTTTATCACTCAGGGTGACTAGATGAAAATGGGGGAAATTCAGAAAATGGGTGGGTGTGACCGTGTGACCACAATGGATGTGGCCGACAGTGTATTATATTTTATTTTTTCAGAGAAGAAAATGAATATGAACTTTGTCAGCCATGGCTCAGATCATCTTAACTGCAGAAGATATTTTTAAAGCGAGCTGCTTTCCCACTCCTCCGAGTTCCTGCAGTAACATATTTTACCATTCGGTTGAATATTTATCTGATCAGATTGCGCGTTACATTGTTATTTATATACTGTGGTATGAGACTGGATATCGTCTCATATTTTGGATGTTATATTGTGGCAAAAGCACTTTACTTTCCTGGTTTTAAAGGCTTTATCACATTTAAGGTGTTGTAATTTTCTGTGATAGCTGTTATAGTATTTGCCTTTTCCAACTTAGTCATTACTTTCACATTACTGATGATTATTTTTTTAAATCTCAGTTAAGATTTTGTAAAAGCACCAACAGTCATTTTATATATTGTTACAATATCCATATCGAGCCACTTAGATAGATAGATAGATAGATAGATAGATATTTTATTGATCTCTAAGAGAAATAGAATAGAATAATAGATAAAAGTACCATATAAAATAAAATTAAATAAAGTAAAATCTGACACTTCCTATATATATTTAACTATATATATATAAATATGTATATATACACATTGCAGTTGTGCATAATGACAGTGTGTAACATACAGGTGTGCAATACACTTAAAGAGATCATCATATAGAAGTGTGTGATAAAGTGCGTGTGTGTCCTCATTTAGTCAAAAATATGTAATTTTTTTTCATAATATAACCCATAACTACTTGCAATATTGCATTGTGTGACTGAAAAAAAAAGCCATAATTCATGTAGACTACAAACTTGCATGTTTTTAAAGGCTACACCCTGAAGTCCCTTCTGTAACTTATAAATAGCTTAGACATTTCCTACCTGTGAGTGACACCAGAAAAATGTATCTCAGCTACCCATATTTAATGTTTAATTCGGCTATAACTCATCAAAACTCAGGTTTCATCTGATGTTTTTGGGACAAACAGGACAAGATTTAGGATTCCAGGACAGCTGCTCATAATTCTGGAACTTTTTTGGGATGTCTGGTCACCCTGGTATTACTGTGTTTTTCTGGCAGTACTTCGTAGAAAAATTACACCACTTACAGTATGTCACCACCTCATACCACATGTCATGCACATAATCATCCCAGCATTTTCCACTAAGAGCACTCGGTGGAAAATCTAAGAATGTTTTGTCGTTTTGACAATGTGTCATCATTGTGGAGACAGAGTAAAAGATGAGATGCTACACTGTGGTCATCTCTGTCTTCATCTCTTTATGTCTGTTTACACTCTGTGTGAAGGAGGCTCACGTGCTGCTCCTGTGGCTCTCGCAACTGCAGGAGCAGCCAACGACCTCAAACCCCAGAACCTCCAAACCAGGCTTACGACATTTCAGCTTCTTCATGCCAGTTATTATCGTTCATGCATTTCCACTTTATTTTCAAACACTGATGCTCTTTGTCATCTTAAACTGCCCTGATTTTAATTTTAAATCATTTATGAGAGATCTCTTGTGTTTTTCTTGAAGCAGGTTCTGACATTTTGTGTTTTACTGCAGCTATCATACATGCAGTCTGATCAAAGCACCTATCATTAAAATAGCTTTTCAAATATGTTGCCAAGAGCACCACTAATATGAGAAGAATAAGATGATTTTTGTTGATGTGGTCTTCTTAAAGCTAAGGAGATCTGGAGAAAAGAGAGAAATCGGAGTTGAGTGCGGGTTGGAGGGTGGTTGGGGGGGTGTAAACAGTTGTGGATAAATGATGAGGGATGGAGTGAAGAGGGCAGAATGAAACAAAGGTTTAGAGAGTACAAGATTAAAGAAGGACAGAGGAGGCGAATTTAGACATCTGGAAGAGTTTTTGTTTGTGCCTCCTTCAAGCTGTCACTGTGTTACTGCCAAGACCAAAGCCTGCTCGCCTGTGTGTGTGTGGTTGCGTCGCATCCACGCCTGGTTTTTGTGTGCAGAGATATGCGAGCAACGTATCAGGTCCGGAGTCTCAGCCCCAAACCGTCAGGGGTTTCCACGTCTTGACTTTTTAAGCAAATATTTGGAGGAGATCGAGAAAAGAGGAAGAGAGAATCATATGGAGAGAAAAAGAAGGAAAGAAACAGCAAGAGAGGGACAGAGAAGGCCTTGAACTTCAGGCTCTGCTGTTGCTGGCATCTTCTCAAAGGTTTTTCTGTAAGACAAGGGGCCAGGCTAACAGGGTCAGTCTGCATTTAACTTCCTCCTCCAGCTCCACCAAAAGCTACGACCCAACACTCTTTCACTCTTTCACTCTTTCATCCATAAACGAGGGCTAACTGGCGGTCATTTCCTGTTAGGTGAAGATATCCACAGTAGGCCAAAACACGAGATCAGCCCAACCCTGCAGATAACACGAGAGGGAAAAGTGCCCTTTTTATCTCTGCTGAAGGAAACACCCAGAAATCAGTCGGTTTATTTGGATCCTTGTGAAAGTGAATACCATGTGCAGTGTGTCAGGCTCGGTTAGTCATCACGAAGTCTTAAAAAGGTGTGTAGCGTCTAAATCATGCTGTTAGAGTTTATCACCACCTGCAATTGAAGGGCTGAACAATAGAGAGAGAGTGAGGGGAGAGAGAGACCACACAGGAAGAGTGAGAAGAGGCAGAAAAAAGGAGCATGAGGGGGTGGAGGGGCATGCAGGAAACTGAGGGCATATTCCTTCGATTGACCGCACAGTGGGGGCGTGATGGGCTCGAACCAGCCAACCGGTTTTACCACACACACACACACACACTCACACACACACACACTCACAGAAAGAGTAACTGACTCCTCTACATGTGCTTGATACCAACACTGTTTGGACTGGCAGAGACACTGAATGGATCCAGCTTATTATTTCAATAAAGCAACCACAATTTCAGTGTGAGGAGTGTGTAGCTGCTCGAATGTGTGTGTGTGTGTGCGTGTGTGCGTGTGTGTGTGTCTGGGCAGCCACCATCCCAAACTTCATCCAGGACTATCCATCATATTTTGCAGGTTTCTCGACTGAAGCTGGGAATTAAGTACTTCTGGATTAGAAATGTCTGAGAACGTCTGCTGGATGTTTGAGCTCGGTTTCAGGTTCTAACCAGCGCTGTGGTTGGTCCGAGAGCAGAGAGGGGAGCCGCGTGTTTCAGGGTGTAATAGTTCAGATAGCCTTAAGTAGCATGAGTGGAAAAACTATTATCTTGAATATCTTGCTTGGATATAAGTACTGACTGCACTGAGCAAGTGAAAGTACTCTCATTAAAACCACTCAAGTAAATATAAAGAACTTAGTAAAAGTTTAAATGACCTCTTTTGGATCCTGACAGCAAACGTTTCATTTTAATCTGTTGCACAATCAGCAGAGGTGGGGGAAGTATTCATTTGAAGAAACCGTACATGCATACTGTATATTTATATTAATTTTGCAATGCTTATTTTTATTCCTTCTAGTTAAAGGGTGAAGTTGACTCTCCTCTCATGTCCGCCCATTAATAAGAAACAGCTAGCATCCACTCGGCTTAGCTTGTTTGAAGTATCTGTTGCCTGGCTGCCGCACAATAACAACGAGACTCATTAAAGTGCACACAAACCCCATTAAAAATAAGATTAATCATTGTTACACTGCAGTTTTAATATGGTAAAAAATATTTATATGTATATTTTCCGTTCAGACGGGCCTAGGCTAACTGTTTTAACCGTTTCCAGCCTCATCCACCCCCTGCTGGTTGTAGTTATGTCTTTAGCGTGCAGACATGACAGTGGTATCACTCCATTCATTTTGCGGTTAACCCTTGGCAAATTTTACAAGAGAAAAGACTTAAAGGATGAAGTCTGACTGGTTGGTTTGGCAGATGTATGTCTGGTTAACCTCCCCACAGCTGTGTCCCTGAGCTTTTCAATAGGAACCATAGAAAAAACGACTGGTTCACACGCAGGAGATGAGACGTGGGCAGTTACCAATATTGCTGGTAGTCAAAGTGTGCAACTATTTGTGAGAATGTGAACTACTGCTAACTGTTTCAGAGTGAAATGTGGTTCAAAGGAAGTAGCATAACCTGATCAAGTGAAAAACTTTGCAAACTTCTCATGAGTGTGAGTAAAAAAGTTAGCATGCGTCTTTTCCGTCTGCTCCATATCAAACTCAGTGATCCAAATCAAACTGGCAAACATGTTTCCTACATGAGAAAATCATTTTCTGGTGTTGCGAATGAAGAAAAAGAAGAATGAATTCCATTTTTTCCTGAATGTGTCGCAACAGCAGAATCAAAGGCTTCTCTGTAATTCAGGCCTTTCCCAAACTACATAATCAAAACCTGAGTAATTAAAAATGTTCGTGCTGTAACTTAAAATACTTCGAACGACTGCTTTCACAATGTCGACTGATAAACATGAAGCCGGTCCTTAACGACGCTGCTTCTAATTAGTCACTTCCCTCTCTGGGTAAAACACAGGATGAGTGTTTACGGCTTAACAAACATAAAGAAATGAGGGGATATTTTCTCTTATGACCATATTCATCTTCTCATCTGTTTATGTCATTTATTTAAACTTGTTGTTGTGTCTCAGGTGTGTGTCGGTATCCTCTGGGCATGTCAGGAGGGCAGATACAGGACGAGGACATCTCCGCCTCCAGCCAGTGGTCCGAATCCACTGCTGCTAGATATGGCAGGTTGGTCTCACACTCTCTCACACACACACACACACACACACACACACACACACACACATGCACAAGCGTCGTAGTATATTTACCCTGATAATGAGTGTGTGTGGGTGGTTTACCCCTCTAAGGTGCCTGTGCCTGTTTATTTGCAGTAAGCCACAAACTGGGGTATCCGTTCTACTTAAAGCCACATCATTAGGGAGGCATTTGTGCGTGTGTTTGTATATATATATGTGTATGTGTGTGTGTGTGTGTGTGTGTGTGTGCAGAAGAACTTGGGTGGCCTTCAATAAGTATCTGGATAATGATGTAATACACCTTCCCCATCCATCCCGGCTGTGTTTTCAGTCTCACCCAGCTCCCCCTCGCCCCTGCCAGCCCCCTTGCCCAAAATTAACACTTTAAGATGAATTTACGACGCAGGCTGTCACGAGCTGTTTTTATAACAAACCGCACTCAACTCGTACGTTCCTTTCACCTTTTCCTCTCCATCCTGTTCTAATATTTTTTCCTCCCCCCCTTTCCTGCTTTATTTAAAATAAAATCATTCACTTTTATTTCATCTTCTCCCTCCCCCGTCCACTTTCCATCTCTCCCAGGTTGGACTTTGAGGAGGGCGATGGCGCGTGGTGTCCGGAGATCACAGTGGAGCCAGACAGCCTGAAGGAGTTTCTCCAGATCGACCTGCGCTCGCTCCATTTCATCACCCTTGTTGGCACGCAGGGTCGTCACGCCGGAGGCATTGGCAATGAGTTTGCCCAGATGTACAAGATTAAATACAGTCGTGATGGAAGCCGCTGGATCTCGTGGAGAAACAGGCAGGGCAAGCAGGTCAGTGAACACACCAGGCAGTTTTATTCAGGCTGAAACTTCAGCTTTTTTCTGTGTAAAATATTGCACTTTTTACCGAAACACATTATCTGCTTTTAGGTAATTTATTATGACTTTTCTTTGTTCATACCTTTTTTTTAGATACTGATTCTTTCTCACTAAATAATTAAAAGAGGCCATGGTTTTGATATCATGTAGATTCAGTCAGTTTTAATCACTTGTGAGCTCCTTCATGAGGTCGAGCTGTGTTTGTTTTACCTGCAGGTCATTGAAGGAAACAGGAACGCCTACGACATCGTGCTCAAAGACCTCGAGCCGCCCATCATAGCTCGCTTCGTCCGCTTCATGCCCGTCACAGACCACTCCATGAACGTCTGCATGCGAGTGGAGCTGTACGGCTGTGAATGGCTCGGTAAGACGTGGCGGAGCGACTGATATGAGCTTTTCTAATTATTAAATAACAACGTCAACATGGTGTTTCTTATATTAGCACCAAATGTTTTTATGTTGCAGTTTAAATGTGTTAACTTCTTCCTTCTTCTTCTTTAAGATAAGATGAGATAAGATATTCCTTTATTAGTCCCACAATGGGGAAATTTGCATTGTTGCAGCAGCAAGTGGACAGTAAAAGACAG
>JAQMCX010000046.1:6147895-6166315 GCA_029814765.1 Acanthurus leucopareius
TATCATATATAATATATTTATATATATTTATATATATATATATATATATATATATATATATATATATATATATAAAGACATGTCAGCAATGACTAGGCACTATATTTTAGGGTACCTATGTAACCTGCTATGCCAAAAAAGTGTAAATGTAAAGATCCCATGATAGAAACAACAGAATCCAAGGGCACAGCCAGCAGCAGGATAGCTAAAGAAAACAAACATCACCTACCAGAATGCAGTGAATACAAGCAAATGGCAGGAAGCAATACATATAAAGCATTACTGATTACAATAATTTTTAATATTGCCAGAAACAAACTATATGACATCACTTACCAGTAAAAATGGCAATGAGCAATCAGCCAAAAGCCATCAATGTGTAATAAAATGGGGAATCCAGTGTATAGTGCAAATAGCAGACTGAAACATAATATGAAATCAGTACAGGATAGTGAGCAGCAGGTAGACACACACACAACCAAAAAACCATGAGTTGTATTCATTAGGTATCATCATGGAACCACATATTTACAGACCAAGCACCTTCGTGTTCAGATGCTTGAGACATACACTTTAGTATCTATGGACAAGGTGCCACTGCTCCCCAAAAACCCATAGATGAGGAGGGGGCATCAATGAGAACTTTCTGTCAGAAGAATTTACTGATATATTTATTTTTTATTTGTGAGGTTTGATGAATTTTAAGGTCAGATAAGCAGATAAGCTTGATAAGAAAACAATGACCTTAAGTGGTTGATGACTGATTTTATGATATTTCCTATGGAGAGCCAGACTTCGACAGAGAAACCTAGGGTACCCAAGGCATGCCCTTACCTATTTCTTAAATAGCCAGTTGTAAAATAAAAGCTAGGTCTCAAAATAAGGCAGAGAGTGATTGGTGAGTTAGATGTAAAGTGTTGTTGAATGCGAACAGAGGCTGTATGCAAGGTCAGGCAGCAAGGGACAGAGGGAAGGATGATGAGGCAGAGGCTGAAGGCGTGCATGATAGCTTGTAAGGACTATCTACAGACTATATGGTGGTGATCAACAAAGTGTCTTGGAGTTGGAAACAATACTGGGAGCAGGACAATGAGTGAAGAAGTTTCTGCCTCTAGGCTGAAGAATCAGATATACCTTGCTACTCCAAATACAAAATTGAAAAAGGTAATGTGAATGTTTGATATTTTCAGCAATTTGCTCTGAATTGCTAGCTGACGGTTGTAGAGAAGAAAAAAGATCTATTGTTCGACAGCAGTGATGTGATTGACTGAGGCAGACTGTGGCCAAATACAGTAGGTTTGACCGAAGGTAGGAGAAGAGGGAGAGAAAAAAGAGAGAGAAATGTGAAAGAACAAATAGAGATGCCTCAAGCAACTCTTCCTGACTGAACTTATGTTAGAATCCATCGGGTGTTCCCCAGGGATCAATTTTTGGTCCCTGTTGTTAAAGTATTTGCATGTGTCCCCTGGGCCAAGTCATATGTCCATCACATTTGCTGATAAAACTCAGCTCTATACCTTCATCTCCCCTAAAAATCTGAGACTTGTTCAGTCAATAGCTGAGTGTATTAAAGACATAAATACAGGGATGTCTCACAATTTCCTATAATTCTATAATGACAAGACAGAGCTTTTATTGGTTCCACAACAGTAGGAAATATTTTTTCATTAAGTGTCTCTGTTTCTGGAAATTGCTGCACAGGTTACAAACTTTGGTTTTATTAGTATTTGTGACTTTGATTTCTAGAGCTTTGTCATTCTCTGTATTGCTACCCTTGACTTTTATTTCCAAAACTGTATCTCAGATACACGGCTTTTTAAGAAAAGACTGCTCAAGGTGAAATACTACCTTCATGGATCTGCTTTAATTACATTTTAAACATAATGAGAAACTAGACGTAAATGGTAATTATAAAATTCTACTTCTCGTCTCTACATGGCCTTGCTCTACTGTATCTCTCTGGACGTTTGACTTGTCAGGTGTAAGTTGGGCCATGTGATGAGGCGCAAGCCTTCAAGCTTTTTTAATCCGTATCTCAATCAATGTATATGGGCTACGCCTTCCAGAAAAATCTCCCTTTTTAAACAGATTTTTTTTTGTTCTCCATGAGGTCGGTAATTACTTGAAGTTTTTGTTGCTTGGTTGAAAATTGAAGAAATTTCCATGCAAAATCTGTGCCCCTTTGTATAAAAGTCTGAACAATGTCTGGACTCTACCAGGCTGGAAGTTCATGCTGATAATTTTAAATATGGCCAAAATGCACTATTCATTTAACACATTACATCCTTGATCTGGTGTTACACACTGATGACAGGGCAGTCTATGAATTTGCCTCCATTGTCTCTAACTTCTCATCTCCTGCATATACACATATAATTGCTGACTGAAGTGCTCTAAGTGTAAGACATGAAACAAGCAGGAAAAGAACTATTTAGCACTCCTAAGAGGGTTGGAGTTAGATTTACATCCTTGATGGGTTCTGAAACGTCTAATGCACTTACGGTATAAGATGCTGCTTTGTCGGCTTTGAAGTGTGCTTCAGTGTCACCCCAACTTCATCTTAAGTCCAACATTGCATGCAATATAACTTTACGTGATGTGAATTCATGCAAAGGATTTATATTACATTAAAGTGTAAGTCTCCCCAGCACTCACTCATCCCATCTCATCTTTTTTTCAAACGATGCCTTATTGGATATTTGTCTTCATTCAGGAGGCTTTTGATCCTGCTGTCCACCATGTTTCCCCCTCCTCTCACTGTGATCAGCTCTGTGGATGACCTCTACACTACAGTTCTGTGCTTTATTCGATGATGAGCTAGGTTCTTTCATGCACCCACGGGAACAGCTGGCTACAACAAGCAGCCTTGTATTAATATATGGCCCTGCAACTCAACAAAGCAGCATCCTTTTAATCCAACATGCTCAGCATTTTCATGCATATTCATCATTCTTCAAAAAAGAACAGATCATGTGTTTACGTAAAGTGGAGCCTGTCTGAGCGATAAAGTTGAACAACTCCTGGGTTTGTTGAAAGATTATAATGTCTGCACACAGAGCACCATGCAGCAGACCTTTTCCACCTCAAAGTCAACATGACATTTCTAGTGTCACTACTGGAGAAAAGGGTCATTTTTCACTGAATGTGCAGACAGACTGGAGTTAAGCTGTTCCTCATAATGTGATACACCTATTTGATGGATTAAATACTTTTAAAAATATGCTTATCAAAACCAGCAATTACAAAAGGATTTGCAAAATGTGTCTTAGAGCAAAAAAATAACATGCTGACTTAGAAAACAAACAAGATACAAAGAAAACTGTTTAGTTACAAACAAAACAGCAACAACAATGGAATCAATAAAGATAAAAGCAGAACACATATTAAATACACACATTTTGATGAAAAATTACTTTTCAACTAATAAGTGTAAAAGTTCAAGTTCAAGTGTTTAATTACGTTAGCTGGTTATTCTACAGTTACTTTGCCATCAACTAAGCTAACCAGTACACAAGCTGTCTAACTACAGCCATAACAAAACGATCAACTTATATGTAAGTTGTGATTGATAAGCAAACTGCTATGTAGTTATGTACACGATACTTTTACTATTATGTATTCTGAGTAAAAAGTGTAAAGGACTGTCAATGCTACGTTAGTGTTTTACCGTTATGTAATAAAAGCCACTTTGTTCAATGCTAAATCAATTGAAAATTCCAGGCTGTGTGTAAGCATAGGGGCTGTGAAATCTGTTAGTAACTCCAGTTATTATAGAGTTTTGTGTAAGACAATGTACTTGGGATGAACAGAGAGTTAAGGGGATGTTTTCCTTTGCTCCTGCAATTCTCAGGGACTTAATGAGAATTAAAGTGAGAGGCAATAGTGGCATGACTCCCAACTCATTTTTTACAATACTTTTTGACTTTTAGTTTCGTCTTTCTCAGATTTATCATCACCATCGCTGAAGCTGATACCAAAAAATGTTTAAACAGTGTCAATTGCTTTCAGTAAAAATTTAAAAAGCCCACTGCTGTCTTTAGCATTCAGGTGTTTAGCACATTGCATAGCTCTGCACCTATTGCCCACACATATGAGCACGAAAAGCTATTTATATAAAATGTATATATATATTTTTAACAGATAATGGTGCTTCAGTCATTCCAAAATTTCTCTATAAAATATCAGATTTCCAAGGCCAGAAACTGTGAAGATAGGACATTTTATTAAAAACACAATATATTGAGTACTATTCAGTAGTTTTTTTCAATTTTAACTCAGCTTTCATGATGTTAGAAAAAAATTAACTCATTTCTTTTCTAGCCAAATTAATCAGTTTGCAAATACATTTCTGAAGGATAATATTTTAAAATAAGTGCACCCTTTCTGAGCCTACCTTGATTTCGGACCTCTAAATCTTCACCCAGAACTCAGTTTTATTTTTTAGCAGTTTAATTTTAGAAAAATGAAAGTAAAAACCAAATGTCAACTTTACATAAAATAAAAAAATATTTACTTAATCAAGTTCTTGTTCGCTCACTCTTGTGTCTTTGCCCACCATGGGTTAATGCATAGTTAGTCTATAGCTTCTCTTTCGACTTGTAAGCATGGTTTAATGAGGATATCAGAATGGAGACAGATAGCTGGCGCCTAATTAAAGCCTCATTCAAAGCTTGACTCTTGTGCCTTTTAGTGAGAAACATTGATCTCTTCCATTTACAAGTTGTTTTTCTATTAAGAACCAAGCTTTCTGTATGTGACCGTTGCTATAGAGTTTCAGAGATCTTGGTTTAATCAGATGAATGAGCCAAACCGTGCACATTTCCTCCCCTCTGATCATGTCTTCTAATTGTACAAATGAAGCCATGCATTAATCACCATTATCTCTGAACACTGTTCACATTCTTTCCATTAGTGTAGCTGCCATCGATTAAGATGATTAGTTGTTTAAGGTGCAGCGTCAGACTCAGAGCATGTCACAATATGTTGAAGTACAAAAGCGATCACAACAGCATTTATACACATGAATACATGCATTTATACACAGAAATGTTTCCTTTTACTTGGAAAAGAAAAGGAAGAAAACCTCTTAGCTACACAAAGCTATTTTTTCATTTTTTTTATTCAATTGTGGATGATTCAGAGGTTATTTACTTGGATATCTCAAATAAAACCACTCAACAGACTGAGATGAAAACTAGGCGGAAGTTAAACCATGAAATGAGAAAAAACAAATTTCCTTTTGAAAGACAGCTCTGCCTTGAGTGATATCCAAACATGCTAACAGTCTAAAACCATGTTAGCAGCTCTGTGAGGTTATATGTAGCCATGTCTTGAGCTAAATCCAAACATTGGCATACAAATATGGTCACAGTGACTGTTATTAGATTTAGTTTTTAAAAGGACATTTTTATTTGATTCACTATACTGCTTAAAATTTACTTTTTTAATATGCTAACATATTCTTATTAGCACTAAACAACAGAGCAGCTATCACAGGCGGGGCTGGTGAGAATTAGGAATGGCGGTGGGTGGGGGTTGGGGGAGTTTGATTCATAAATGTACTGCTATGTAGAGATGTATTATTGGACATCCATTTGCAAGAGTCAAAAATTGCAACATATATGTTGTGAAAACTTTCCTCACCGTCACTCAGAGAGCAAGCAGTGATCAGCAGTAACAAATAAAACCAGCTGACCAACACAAAGTAACTCAGACCGACACTCAAAACCCAGTGTGCTATACAATGATGACTTAGCAGTCCAGCAGAGTGACACGTGAGCAGGAGGAGACCCTGAACAGACACAGAATCAGGAGTAAATTGTTAAAAAGGTTTATTAACAAAAGGTGCAATGAGTGAAAGTTGACTGTGGTGGCTGTCAAGGAAGGCGCGTGACAAACCAATTCACAATCCAGAGAGCAGGCTGCAGTGCTGCAGTGTTCGTAGTGTGGAGTTGGGCTGATTACAGGCAGGTGTGCTGATTGGTGACTCTCTCCAGCTGTGGCAGGCAGGCAGGTAGGCAGGCAGGCAGGCAGGCAGGAAGGCAGGCAGGCAGGGTTGGACAAACAAACACAGACAGACTGACAACAAAAAAACTCACAGAGCATTCTGACATGAAGACAAAACAAACACACTCACACAGGTTCACTGGTGTCACTGGAGTGAGCTGTGACTCAGAGAGGCTCTTCTTCTACTGCTGGAGACATAAAGTTCATGACAGCACAGTAGAACACTCAGCCTCCTTCTCATTTTGTTCTCACAAAGGCAGCACACTGTAAATTGCTCTACAATGAACTGATTCTTGAGTTATTTTTTATTCTTGAGCATTTTTTTGATGATTTTTAAATGTGATTTGAAGTCATTAGATGTATTAATTGGCATATTTAATTGTTTCTGTTAGATTTCCATCCATAGAGAGAATGCCGTTAGTTATGCAGGCATTTGGTCACAAAAAACTAATGGGACAATTAAATTTTAACTTAATGATGATAATGTTATGTTGAAAAGTCAGAGCATCACATCAAATTTGTATAGGAACACTGATGGGCACATAAATTAGGGGACAAAATTCCATGGCAATCCAGCTTATAGGCTTACAAGCATTGCTACTCACTAAACTTTAAAACTTTAGAGCACATTAATGACACATTTTTCATGGATTTTTAGAGTCAGTTTAGTCTAAAATGTACATCCTGTCAATCACAATGGACATCACTGATAGTCATTATCACTCAGGTAGAGAGCGCGAAAGCAGTTGCAGTTGTATTATCCTGTCTCACGCTGCCCAGCATCAAGCTGTGCTCTGTTTCTTTTGCTCTCTGCCTGAGTAACAGGTACCTTTGTGGTATGGGATCATTTTGCAACCTTGTGTCTGTAGGAAGAAAATTTTATCAACTCAGATTTAATTCAGAAATGATCATTTAATGTCAGGGTTGACAAACTCTTGCAGCAAAATGGTTGTTAAATGGTGCTGTGGTGGTGAATGTTGGTAAGTTGAGTGTGTTTACTTAATTATAGCCTGTGTGCAATAAAAAATAATAAAGGGAACATGTTTGGCAGCACAGGCAGAGTTTTTTCATTATGACTCATGCTCAGGATTTTACCCCTGATAAATGCACAACAATAATGTCATGATATAATAAGTTTAAAGAGACGTTAAAGGTCAAATCTAACACCGTGTCAGCCAACAAAGCCAGGGAGGCTTGTTGGTGACGCATGCCTGCATATGCATACGTAACACTGCAGTGGTCTTGTTCTATATTTATGATTTTGCCTTACAGCTTCTTTATTCAATTGTAAAATATATTTAGAATTTAGTCTGTATTTAGAAATAAAAATTACTTGTGATTTTAGCCAGCAACATTATATTAATATAATCATCTGTACTTTAAGAAGCCAATATAGAATATTCAGCCTCATCAGAAGAAAGAAACAAACATGTCTAATAATTTTATGAATTAAATCTCTAAAATCCTGCATATTTTTATTGATTTTCAATCCCTCATACCCTGGCTCTTTGCTTTTTTATTGGTTTTGATGATTCACAACACTGTTGTAGTGGAAAAATGTCAAATAGTTTATCTAAGTATGTGAAACCAATTAGAACAATTAAATTATACACATGGACAACATTTCATAAACTAGAATGAAATAAGATCTACTGAGGCAGAAGGCTGTAGGGCTATCTGTATAAATGCAACATGTGTGTCATTGTGTTAGTACTTCATTCAAACAATCACTTCAGCTGCAACCGCAGTGGTAAGTGAACCTTTTAACTTATCAGGACATATAATAAAAATATTCTATCAAGTGGTGTGTATTAGTAGTTCTCTTATAATTAACACTGATTACAGCTGTAGTGTGGTGTGCTTATCTTTACTCATATACACATTGCCAGCCACCAAAGTGGTGCACGGTGCACTGGTCTTTGGGTCTTATCCTGTGCTCCATGCAGCTTCATACCCCACTGGGTAAATCTAATATCAGCTCTGGTCATGGATATAGTTTTCATACAGAAGTACACGGGAGAGATTTAAAGACATATTTGTGGCTGCTCTGGAGACATAAAAGGATGTTTAGGAAGATGAATGCATGTCCCTCAAAGTGCCAGTATAAAGGCTGCATATCACCGACAGCAGCATCAACACGATACATAAAAGAGGCAATTATCAGAGGGACACCAGTTGCATGGTGGACATGCTGCCCCTGGGGGATCGATCAATGGTTTCTCACTAAAAGCCCCATCTCAGTGTCCCATTATGGGAAAACTTATCTCTTTTTATTGTGATGGATAAATACGCTGCAGTCCCATGGGAAGCTTCTATCTGAGCACAACAACAGACCGATGCATGACATGCTTTATTATTTTATTATCATTTTATCATAATTCATCTCTATCAGGCTTCGTGCAGCTCACTTCTTATCTCACTTTGTAACTTTTCAATGAGTACTTCCACATTCATGTGTCAACGTCACACCCGTTGCATGTCTCAGCTGCTTTGGCTGAAGTACAAAGGAAAACATGGAAAGATAAGTCGCTCTGGGAGATGTGATTTTGAAGCTGAAAATGAGACAGCATTAACCTTTCTGGTGTTAAATTATGCAGATGGTGGATTGGCCAGCTCGGCCCTCAGTGAATACTTTTCATGACAGTCAGGGAGTAATATGCTCATTATGACTGATGTAGATCAAGGTCCCAAAGGTATTGATGGCATACAAATCTCAAATAATATTCCACTCTGCTGCAAATTAATTTCAGACTTGAGAGATGTCAGCCACAAAAACCCCTGTAAAGACAACGGTATTCAGCCAGCATGTAGGCTTTAATGACACATTCATGAGTGCTAATGCTGAAAGAGCATATGGTAATGAAAGTCACAATTCTCACGGGGTTGAAGATGATGTCAATTAAAGCCTTACTTCTCACAGGAGAGGATAAACTTTTTTTATGGATCGGAATTTATAAAGAGTGGACTCAGAATAGAGATAGAGATGTCCATAAAAGCCTAATATATGACCTTTACTGCAAGTGTATTATTAAAAGGAGAGAGGCAGAAGAAGAAAAAGACCCATTCAGAGAAAAAAAAATTAAAAAAAGTGTGAGAGCATGTGTAATTAAAAAAAAACAATCCAAGTTCAGGCCAGAAATAGATTCACATTAAAACAAAAGAAAAACAAATAATAAAGATGTACATTTCTTGATTTAATAAAATAGATGAATCAGAATAAGAAGGTTTTCTTGTGGGTTCAGGTATAAAAAAAAAAGATACTTGATGTCCACAGGGAATGAAAAGTTGTTGAACTTTTCAACACTTATCTTGATTAAATCAAGATCAGATTTGTATTTATTTTCAAAATCTTTGTAAATGAAGGATCCAGGAGAAATACATCACTCTGACTTTTGGTCAACCAAGTCTGATAGTCTTTGTTCTCCCACCTTCTGGAAGCTCCCTGACTGCACACAGTGAGGCTGAATGTTCTCAGAGTGAAATACTTGCAGGGATCAGCACAGGAGAGAGTGTAATGTGTGTAGTAGATACTTTTAGTCATACAGTCATATCTCTCATTCATATATATATATCTGGGTGTGTGTTGTGTGTATATAGGCTGTTTTACTAAATCTGTAATAGTTGATTTTTGACTATGAAATACTTGACTCATAATCACCTTTTAAGTTGATGTGTCGAACTTGATGGCAAATGGTTGCTTCTCATCCTGCAGATCAAGACAACTGACATCCTTTACAAGTTTTGTCAACCACCTGATGGACATGAGTCTAATACTCTTCTTGTAGTCCCTTTTTGGTCCTCAGCATTTTCTAGAGAAAATATCAGGCAATTTGAAAAAGAGATCTGCTGATCTCAATGGGACTAACCTGGTTAAATAAAGGTTAAATAAATAAAATAAATTTAGCTGCTAAATGTCCACTATGTTCCTCAGCAGGTCTCTAACTGTGTCTAACAGCTTTTTGCTGTTTGACCGGTGGTGTACAGTAGGTATTTTGAGCATTTTCACTGAAAACAGCTGCAGTCACAAAAACAAAAAGATATCTTTTAAAAAGCATTTTAGGTGTATTTTTTCCTCTAGTGATTTTGTGGAGAGCTCTGTAAACGAGGTAGGAGTGTTCAATAGCATGCAAGTAACAACCTAACCCTACACCAAACATGACATAACACAGCAGCCAGCATCTTACACCCATGGGATGCCACAGATGTTTGCAAAAATCACAAAAAAATGTGTCAAACCAAAATCAACAGAGTTCCTGTCTTTGCATCGATTTTCAAATCTTTTTGGTGTGATTGATCTAATAACTATTTTCTTTTATGATTTATTCTACAGTATCTTTTTTTTCTTACTCATTGTTTTGTGAAGGCAGACAGGTGAACATTTTCCTGCTTACTCTTTTTTTTGTTGGAAGGAGTGCTCAGTTGTGTCATGTGCAGTATGATCTGCTTATTGATGAGAATGAGAATTCATTATATTTCAATTTTATTTTCCAACCCAACAGCTACCTTTTCTTTCTTTTCTGGTTTCCTAATGCTTGATTTATTGCAATTGTATTCAAATGGGAATAAATCAGTTAGTGATATTAACATCTTAGATATAAGCCATTTTTAAAGCCATTTTTCTTTTTTTCCAACATGCAAGCAGTCTGCAAGGCTAAGATAAGGACTAAACATTAATATAAACTGTATCCGTACAAGTTCATCTGAAATAAACCTAAACCACAGAGGCCAATAAAGGCTACATCCACACTTCATTTTAATTTGAAAATGCCACGTTACATGTGGCATCTGCTCTCCTTCAGTGTTTTACAATCTCTAAAACTGAGACCTTTGGAAACGCTACTGATAGTTGGAAAACTCCAAAGTTGAGATGTAATGTGGACCAAAATTTTCTGAAGGCTTTGATCATCAGTTGAGTCAACATAGATAGTGAAACACAGACTTACCTGATGTCAAGGCTAAAAGTTCTATCCCATCTTAAGTCCAAGGAGAGAAACCTCTGGTCCTTCTTTTCACCTTCACTATTCTTGATTCCTGTTTAGACCAACACAGCATGACCAGTTTATTTGAGTGGTCATGTGATATGTGTTTTCAGACATGTGCATCTAAAATTTTATTTCTAAAAAACAATGCCAGAAACGCTCATCTAAAAGGATAAGGGTTTAGCTTAAATCACAAACAAATTAGTGTGGATGCAGCCAAAATCTGTAACAATATGACATGTCTGTAGGACAAAATGTTTCTGTTAAAACTGGTCAAACTAAAAAGCTGTAAGTCTCATGCATTAGGATTAGTGAGGACAGCAAACTTTTTGTTTTTGACTCTGCTTGTCAGTTTTGTGATTCGCCCTGACTCTTGACCTTGGTCAAGACTAATGAGAGAGAGGGAAACAGACGTTTCATTCTGAAGGGTCAGTCAGCAGGGACAGACCTGCTGCCGCTGCTGTTGTTGTCAGCCCTCGTAAAGATAATGCTGATCATGTTTCTTTTTTAATGATGCTGTTGTTGTGAGAGCAGCTCCTCTGTGGTTAGTGTTAGCGCTCTGAGGACAGAAACTGGTGATACTGAGTTCTGAGTTTGGACCCAATCATACACAAATAAGAAATTCAATGACCTTTCCACTGTAGCTGAGCAAACTGATTCTGATCATATTCAAGTTGTGTCGTCATCCTAAAACTTGAGATGATTATACTAACTTTCCATTCCAATGATGAACTTTGCCCTTGAATTCAGAGGCAGGTGAAGGGGACAGTGATGTCCAGACACAGCAAGTGAGCTCCTTCTGAAGTAGGAAAACTGGAGTCTCTTGAAAAGCTTTCATAACCATGTTTAATAATGTTTCATCAAAAGGTGATGGGATGCTTTATTCCCTCCTCCTGCACCACTCTGGGTCCTTTTAATGATTTTAATCGAGAGCAAATCCAGCTTATATCTTTTAACTTGTTTTTTGATTTGGCTCAAGCAACATGGGGTTACACTCAATAATACTGCACATAGAAACTTGAAAATGTCATCCACCCCAAAATGTCTTTTTCCCATTTTTCTCATCTTTCTGAAACCCCATTGTGAGAACTGAGACAGATAGTTTTGGATATTGGATATAAACCGGACCCTGGGGCTTCCTTCTAATATCTACTGAAAGATCTCTGTATCAAATTAACAATCACTGTAACATCATGGTTAATATTATTGGATGTTTAAAACCTGCTATTACTGCCAGTTTAAAGCAAAAAAGCTAACGAGGATCATAAACCAATAAAAAATGCTACCACACTTACCAGTCTGATACATCTGCTGCACAACAGACTCTTCATCTTAGTCTGGACCTCACCAAGAGTTTACCATGTAGGTTGAACCTTTCAATATTTCCTCTAATACTGTACTTGAATACTTAACAGTAATTAAAACAACAACACATAACGCCTGAATGTAGATGGAAGGTGCACTTTTAAAATGCAATTTCAAAGCAACTTTCCATCTTTGTCCTCTGCCTTAAAAGTAGTGAAAAAAGGGGCAGCTAAAATAAAAAAAATATATAAAATTTGATCAAACTTGTTAAATTGCAGCAACCTTGACACTACTTAAACTTATGTACCCACTTAAAAATGATGAGGAGAATTTGTTTTTTGGTAGCTACATGCTACCAAAAAAACAAACAAATAATGATGTTTTCATGTTGCAAGCATAGAGGTTTGTGTTATAACTGAAAATTTGGAAGTTTTGCAAAAATAATACAGTTTGTGTGTTTAAGGGTAAACTGGGGGTAGGTTGTAAATATGGTAACTCATATGTCCTTCAAAAAATATACATACAACACAGTATAAACCAACAGAATTCCTGTCCTCTCGCCCATTAAAAAATGCAAATCAAAGCTGCTGCATAGGTCAATGCTGCCCCCTCTTCGGGGTTTATTTTTTTATTATTTTAAATATTTTAAGATATAACAGTAGATAAACTTACAGCACTAAAACATAACTGTGTAATTCCTTAACTTTTCATCTGTGGCAGGAGTTTTCAAAGTCTGACACCATAAACCTGCCTGTAGACTTTAATTCTAGTGAGTAACCAGCTGGACACTTCCACTGCAGTACAATGAAATCTGACCTTCAAAGGGCTCTCTGTGATGGTTTGTAAAATGCTCCCAAAACCACATCAAATCCCACAGCAGGTTTATACAAATAAGACATGGACTGAGTCAGAATAACACTGACTGTATCCTCTAGCATCTAGACATTAAATGTATTTCTTGCCTTCCATGTTAAAAAGTGATTTACATACACAAGAAAATTGGCACTAAATGTCACAGATCTGTGCTTTTATACCTGTTCTTGACACATATCATTCTTTTTTTTAAACTTGAAACTTTCTGAGATACATCTGTAAAATGAAACAGTAAATTATGTCCTGAGACAGAAAGATAAACAAGAAATAAATATGAAGAAATGCAACAAGGATAAAATGTGAAGGAAGTAAAGATTAAAGAATTGAATTAGATATGAGGTTAAAAAAACAGGCTGGCCTAAAAGCAATAGAAAAATTAAATGTTTTATAATCAAAACTTCCACTGTGTTATCATTTAAATCATCCTCGTAAAAGGTCTCCTCATGAATTCCAGAGGGGAGTCTGAAGGTTATCACATACTGTGCGTCGATGAGACGTCTATCAGCGGCATCATCAAGGGCAACAATCTCTGAGTCTGCAGCCAGATGTCCACAGCAAGAGGAGACACCTCCACCACACACACAAAGCAGACAGGTACACGAGAACATGAAGATAATGCACACATGTACACACATGGATAAGAGTCATGTTATGTACTCCCCTGCTGAATAATGACAGGTGCTTTTATTATGAAATGAAGAACAGAAAACTCACCTTTAGCAGAATTTATATGCATACATATAAAAAAATATGTATATCTTTACTTTGCAGTCAGTTTCCTAACAATACTTGCAATTGATGAACTGAGTGCATCGGTGTTGTATTTAGCACGAAATCCATAGTTCAGTACTGACCGTCCCTGAGCTCATTATCTAGTCACAGTGAGTTGTGCACTGACGTTAGGGGCTTCCTCAATGAGAGTCAATGAGTCCTCTGTGAAGGCTTCTTCTATCTCACTTAAAGCTACTATGTGCAGAATATTCATGAGATCAGGGCATCTTTTAATTTGATGAAATGTTTTTGTGAGACTTAAACACACATCTTTTTAACCAAAGTGCCAAACATGCTAAATGCTCATATGACAGTGCCCTCTGGTGACAGGAATAATAACAGGAGCAAAAGGTGATGTGATAATGTCTGAAGAGGAGTTAAAGATGGATTTATGGGTAAACAAAAAATCAGACTTTGAACATGTGTTTCAAAACCAGTTCTCAATGCTTTCATTCTAAATCATGACCATAATTGTCCTCAAACCTTAGGATTACCATGACAACACAGTCCCCCTAATCTTAGTAGTAATTTTAAGCCAAGTTACATTTCTTCCCTAAGGTTTTTTTTTGTTCCTTAAACTAACCAACTCAAGTCAGGCAGGCAGACAAAGAACAAGAGGAGCACAGCAACAATCTGGCAAAGAATGAGTGAAAATGGGCCAGAGTAGCCTATATACTGCACGACTGATGAAAATGGGGCAGATCAGGTGGTGGAAAATGATAGAAAAGGGGGTTACGGCATAGAGGGAGAGGCTGGATCTGAAATTACAGGAGTGCTAGTATAGAAAAAAGGAAGGAAAACAGACGACAAGAGAATGTTGAACTAGGAGCTGCCTGTAGCTTTGACACCCAGCGTTGTCACTCCATAGACATATTCAGTTTTCAGCAGGGATACATGATGGTTTTGGCAGTGACAGATGACATATAAGCTTGATTTTGAGCACTTGTTGGTTTTTGTCAAGAATGAAACAACTATATATAGTCTCTTTTTCATATTATCTGGATTTGAAAAAAATAAATTCGTACACTTTGTGACTTTAGTAGTCTCAATGCCTCAACTCAACAATTGTCAAATTTTAGCTGTGTACACTGCCAAAGGGCAAAACTCAAGAAAGTTCAAATGGGTTCAAAAAATATTTTTCTTAGGATAAATCCATATAATTGTTTTTCATCCAAGTTAAATTATTTAGTCAGTAACCATCTGTCTTAAATTATCAGACATGTTTTAAGCTACCTTTTCTTTTCCATTTACATAACCATTTTTTTAGGTCTATTATAAAATTAACAGGAAAGCCATCAGACTGACATGATTTGGTTCTGAAAGATTACTGTGAGATGTGGTACAGATATTCATTTTACTCACAAGATAAGTTGTGATAACTTTGGTGGTGATAAAATAAATCTCTTAAGTGGCCTCACTTCAGACTGATCATTTTAGTTGAATACTATACAGTCATTTGTGTTGGAATTCTTTTGCAATGTCTTTCTGTCAATCTCTATTTAGAATCAAACAATCTGTTACTGGAGAATAAGATAAGATATTCCTTTATTAGTCCCACAATGGGGAAATTTGCATTGTTGCAGCAGCAAGTGGACAGTAAAAGACAGAATGTAAAAGAGCAGCAATAAGAATAAATAACAATAAATAATATGCATCAGGTAAAGTCCTTAAATTTAGAGCTGATTGGAATATAATCATGAAAGTAAATGTGTTGCAAAAGGCAAAATGTGAAAGCTTGTTGAACAAAAGTCTTAACTTTTGTGTATATTTTTACTTGTAAAAATATACAAAATTTGAAAAAATGTAAATTTCTACTTGTAAAAATATACACATGAGGCTCATATTTATAAATATTATAAATATTATAAATATTCACAAGCACATGAACTGAAAGACACATTTGCTTGTAGAAAAATGTCAACTTGTGTATTGAATTTTCACATTTTTTGTGAAGTCTCAGATAAAAAGCACAGTTTGATATTTACACGAATGAAACTGCAGCTGCAAACTTGTAATCAAAAACATGTACTAATATTTATTTTTACCCGACTGGATTTGTCCGTACTCAGTGGAAAAAGGTTGATATTTTTGTTGTACAGCCTCACATTCTGCAACATGTTTCACCTCCACAGTCTTGTTCGGCAGATGTGACGGCATGTTGAGACTCTTTCACGTGTATAAAAGTTGTACGAGGCAGTAAAAGTTTAAATGTTTTAAGTGTGGGAACGGAGTGAAATTTGAGATCCATTTAAAGTAGAAGAAGAAGAAAAAAAGAAGACAAACAAACAAGAAATCAATGGCAGGTTAAGAGCTTTGAAATTGTTACCAGGCCTGCTGTTAAAACATCTCGTCTCTGCCTTTTTCCAGCTCTTTATTAAATCTTATGTTACATTTTCTCTTTTTTTGTGTTCCACATTGTTAAAAACTTCTACATTTGGCTTGTGCATAACTTTATTAATATTCAAAAAAATGCAACATGTTTTTGTGCATAAACAGAACATGAATTGTTAATGATGGATTCACAGAAAACATTAAAAGGTGATTTATTATAAACAGTTCTTCCTTTTCTTTCCTTTGCTCTGCAGATGGTCTCGTGTCGTACAACGCCCCGGCAGGAGAGCAGATGAGCTTACCTGCTCACCCTGTTTATCTCAACGACTCTGTCTACGATGGAGCTGTCATCCACAGGTGTTTAATTACTCCCTCCTCCTTCCTTTTGCTGCTCCATCATGGCTCTCATCCTCCATCAGTACTTTTTCCCCTCACCTTGTTGTTGCCCGGTCACCATGGTGAAAGCAAAGAGAGGGACGGTGGTGGTGAGTGGGTCACGGTGGTTTGCTGTTAGGCAATACCTCATGGGAATGACTTAGTGACCACAGTTATGAAGTTCAAACCGGAGTGACCCCATCGATCCTTGGTTGACAGCGGTGTTTGGGTTATGGCCTGATGAATAATGTCCTCCATGACACAGGCTGACTTCCCTTTTTTTGTCGACGACTGTACAGATGGAAAAGAAAATGGCCTTTATAACAATACCGCAACCAAAAGCAAAAGTGAGGAAATGCTTTGAATGAATGAGAATGCTGCCACCTGGTGGTAAAAGGTTGTAAAGGATGTTGCTGGGATGTTTTCTGCATCTCTCTGACGAGAGTTTTTCTCTGTTTCTCAGTATGACAGAAGGTTTGGGGCAGCTGACGGACGGAGTGTGTGGTCTGGATGATTTCACACACAGTCACGTCTACAACGTGTGGCCGGGTTACGATTACGTGGGCTGGAACAACGAGAGCTTCCCTGGAGGATATGTTGAAATCATGTTTGAGTTTGACCGCACACGAAACTTCACCACCATGAAGGTGAGTCTTCTGAGCTGATATTTTCAGTTTTAAACATCTCTGCTGTGTTAAACGTCGACCAACGTGCTTCTCATCTGCATCCAGGTCCACTGCAACAACATGTTCTCACGGCACGTCAAGGCCTTCCGCCAGGTGGTGTGTTACTTCCGCTCCGAATCGGACTGGGAGGCCACGCCGCTCTCTTTCAGCCCCGTGGTGGACGAGAAGAACCCCAGCGCTCGCTTTGTCACCGTCAACCTGGCCAATCACATGGCCAGTGCCATCAAGTGCCAGTTCTACTTCGCGGACGCCTGGATGCTGTTCAGCGAGATCACCTTCCAGTCAGGTAGAGACCAGAGAACTGGAGGAACAAGCTGTGACTGCAGAGAAATATAGAGATAATGTGAAACTTCTCTTTTAAATTTTACTTCTGAAAGTATTTGCAAACTCTGCCTATTAAAACAATATTATTTTGAATTTTAAGTGACTGATAGTAAGTTAGTTTTTAAGTCTTCTGATCAGTTTTCTGCCGTCTGACCCTTCAGACACAGCCATGTACAACACAACACTGGCTCCACCGAAGGCAGGACTCCCACCGAATACACAGCCAGGTCAGTGATCACCACACACACACTCACACACACACTCTCACTCACACACACTGTGCAGATTAAGATCCATACAGCCAATAAAACATTAAGCATCTTTTGATGTTGACTTCCCTCAGAGTTCATCAAAGTTTCAGTGTTTCAGTAGAAAGATCTCAGATCTCCTCATGGTCCAGATGATATCAAACTAGTCATGACAGGAAAAGCACAGATTGAACTGATTAAATAATTAAATTGTCACTCTTATTTTCAAAATTACAATTACAGAATGAAGCCATAAACAAAGTTGTGAGTTATACACGTTTGACAGGTCGCACTTCCTGCTGAGACCGAAGATTATGTTGCTTTTCCCAACAAAACTCACAGAAATCCTTCAGCTGAGGAGAAGAATTTGTTTCTAAAAATACAAATAAAGAGAGTTTATAACAACAGATTTTCACTATACAGTTATTATGAACTTAAAAAAATCACAATTAGATAGATAGATAGATAGATAGATAGATAGATAGATAGATAGATAGATAGATAGATAGATAGATAGATAGA
>JAQMCX010000046.1:6166765-6190054 GCA_029814765.1 Acanthurus leucopareius
AAAATCACAATTAGATAGATAGACAGATAGATAGATAGATACTTTATTGATCTCCAATGAGAAATTCACATTTATGATATTGTGTTATCTATAAAAATAAATACATCATCCACAGAGGATTTGAGAAAAAAGTGCTATCAGTTAAATTTATCTTAAGATGAGATAAGATGAGATAAAACTTTATTGATCCCACATTGGGGAAATTGTATAAAACTCAGTTTATTGGGGTTTTTGTTCTTTTATTGACAAATAATTTTCACTAAAAATATAAAAGTGTAGAGACAAACGAGTACAAAATGTTCCTGTTAATCGTTGATGGCAACCAGCATTAAAGTGCATTACTGCCACCTACTGTGTCACTTTACATTTGCAAGATATTATGTGTATTATTCCATTTTAAAATAGTTCCTCTCCCTGTTCCCTCCTCAGAAGATGACCCCACACACAAAGTAGATGACAGCAACACCCGCATCCTGATTGGTTGTTTAGTGGCCATCATCTTCATCCTTGTGGCCATCATCGTCATCATCCTGTGGAGGCAGGTGTGGCAGAAAATGTTGGAGAAGGTGAGCTCACATGCATTTCTGTTTGAGTCTTATTTCGGGAGATGGTCAGATCTGTTCCCTCAACTCGCCCCCGTCCTGTATTCTAGGCCTCTCGCCGGATGTTGGATGATGAACTAACTGCTAGTTTGTCAATACAGAGTGAGACCTTCGCCTACAACCACAACCAGTCGAGCACAATTAGCGAGCAGGAGTCTAATTCCACATATGAGCGCATCTTTCCCCTCGGTCCCGACTATCAGGAGCCGTCGCGCCTCATATGCAAGCTGCCGGAGTTTGCTCAGAGCTCAGAGGAGCCTGGTAGGTGGACCAGCATCTGCTCACATGCACATCCGTTCATTACTGACATGCTAAGTGGCTAAATGAGATTCTTAGCTGCAATTTTCCATGTTGTTTTCCAGCTTCTACCAGCACAGCAGCTTCTAAATCCACCACAACCACTGTGGCTCAAGATGGCGTCCCTCACTACGCAGAGGCAGACATCGTGAACCTGCAAGGCGTGACGGGCAGCAACACGTACGCCATCCCTGCGGTCACTATGGACCTGTTGTCAGGGAAGGATGTTGTGGTGGAAGAGTTCCCACGAAAGCTGCTCACATTCAAAGAGAAGCTGGGAGAAGGCCAGTTTGGAGAGGTGTGTGTGTGCGCTTAATCCTCATCAGCTTTTCTCTCATCTGCAGCTCAGCTTAAAGCACAAGACAAAGTGATGAATGTTGTGCTCCTCCTCCTCCTCTCCGTCTCTCTTTTCTTTAAACTTCCTCTCGCTCTCAGGTACACCTGTGTGAAGCAGAGGGAATGCAGGAGTTCATGAACAAAGAGTTTTCCTTTGACATCCCTGAGGACCAGCCGGTTTTAGTGGCTGTAAAGATGCTTCGCTCAGACGCCAACAAAAATGCAAGGTAGCACCTCTAAAGTGATCTGCACTACATTACTCATTTTTAAGGCAGCAGTTTTAATTTTGACAGCAAATTCTGGTTTAGTCTTAGTCTTTTGAATAACAAACCATTTAGTTTTAGTCATATTTTAGTCAAATCTTTTAGTCTTAGTCCAGTTTTAGTCGACAAAATATCATAAGAGTTTTAGTCTTAGTCTACTTTTAGTCTATATTTTACACCAAATATAATGAAGGTAAACAACCTAACTGTGGTAAAAACGTCTTCGAAAATGTGAGAAATTCTGCAAACTCTTCTTTGTCCTCATGTGAGTGTGTAACTGCTGCTGCATTTAACTCTTGCGCCTGAAATTGCAGCGGTTTTTGAAAAGATTCGCTCTGATTGGATTTCTTCCCAACTTGTCCCACAAAAGAGCCTTTTTTTTCTTTTTTTTATTGATCTTTCACCTTTATTTTGGCTCACAGGATAGAGAGGGGGGATGGTGACACGCAGGAAATAGTCAGTGCCGGATTCGAACTCTGCATGGAGAACCAAGCCTCCATACATTGGACGCCCGCGCTACGAACCGAGCTAATCGGCTAAGATCTCTTCTCGTCCCTCCCTAACATTGTCGTCTCGTTTATATTCGTTGACTAAAGTGTCAGTTATATTTCGTCACAGTCTTCGTCATCATATCTGACTTTTTATTTAGTTTTTATTTAGTTTTCGTCCGTGAAAAGGGTTCAAATATTTTTCGTTATAGTCTTCGTCAGTGAAATTAACACTGTTAGGCAGCACCTGAAACTCAAAACACACCTGGAAATGAAAATGTTCAGTTGGTATTTTATTTCTCTCTGTGTGAAATAAATGACTTATTTTGTTGTGATTTGGTAGGAATGACTTCCTGAAGGAGATAAAGATCATGTCACGTTTGAAGGACCCCAACATCATCCGCCTGCTGGCCGTGTGCATCTACAGCGACCCTCTCTGCATGATCACAGAGTACATGGAGAACGGAGATCTCAACCAGTTCCTGTCCCGCCACGAACCTGAGGGACAACTGGCTCTGCTCAGCAACGCACCTACAGTCAGGTGAATGTTACGATGGTGTTAGATACAGTATTTGTGTGTGAGTGTGTTTTTTATTTGTATTTCCAACCCGGTTTCTTTTCTCTCCTCTCCAGCTTTAATAATCTGTGCTACATGGCTGCTCAGATAGCATCAGGGATGAAGTACCTCTCCTCTCTAAATTTCGTTCATCGAGACTTGGCCACGCGGAATTGTCTGGTGGGCAAAAACTACACGATAAAGATAGCTGACTTCGGCATGAGCAGAAACCTGTACAGCGGTGATTACTACCGCATCCAGGGCCGAGCGGTGCTGCCGATCCGCTGGATGTCATGGGAGAGCATCCTGCTGGTGAGAGCTAAAACTTACAAACAATTTGGCTTTTAAAACGGAGAAAAAGACCTTTATATTAAGCTGATTGATGCATTTATTGAAGCTTCCTCTGGTTTGTTTTGGAGGAGCTACACATGTGCAGGTTGTGCAGGAAAATGTGCTAATTTCTGTTTTCCTGTTCAGGGTAAGTTCACCACAGCCAGCGACGTGTGGGCCTTCGGAGTGACCTTGTGGGAAATTCTGAACTTCTGCAAGGAGCAGCCTTACTCTCAGCTCACTGATGAGCAGGTGATAGAAAACACAGGGGAGTTTTTCAGGGACCAGAAAAGACAGGTAAGGTTTGTCACAAAATCATCCATCTGCATGTAAAAACCTGTAAATCCCCGGTTTAATTTCTTGCTCCTTGCCGTGCAGATCTACCTGCCTCAGCCTGTGCTGTGTCCAGACTCACTCTACAAGATCATGCTGAGCTGCTGGAGGAGGAACGCAAAGGAACGGCCTTCCTTCCAGGAAATACACCGAGCCCTCCTGGATTAACAGCCTGGGCAATGTTGAGGACAGTGAATCCCAGTCTGCTCATCTCTGGAGGAAATGGTGCATGACAAGAGTAGACATGATTCAGGCACAATCCAGGTTTAAGCTATCTTATTTCAGTAGAGAAAGAGGGTGAGAGCCTCCTGCAGGCTCCGAGCTACGATTCATGGACTTACACACCACGAAGATGGACTACCAGGAGACTTTTGTCGTGTGTCAGTTGGAGTTTAACTAGCGAAATCATGCTGGCTGCGATGTTTTACAGACATACAGGTATTCTTAGAACAAATCTACTCTGTTTTAAAATGCACCGAAACACACAGAGACGGGATCGAGTTTTGGTTGTTACATATGTTGACGAAACCAAAGTTAAATGTAGCAAGTGACATTTGGCACTTTTATAAAAAATGTATTTTAATTTCTTTTCTTTTTTTTTTGTAATATGAGTTCAAATTTCCCGTGTTTTAGCGTTTTATAACAAACCTTCTTGTTTTTGTTTCGGAAGACTGCTTGAATGTAGAAAAGTGCAGCAAAGCGTTACTGTCGCATTTCATTTTATTTCAAGTATTTCATCTCATTTCCAATAACAACAACAACAACAAAAAAAAAATCAAATAATTAGTTTTTTCTCGTCTCTCTGCAGTTTTTCTTCGGTGATTTGAACATTAAGTGTATATGACTGTGTATTTTCAATAGAAAGGTTTAAATCTCAAATAGCAATATTTTGTATTAATATTTATATGTTCATATGTGTTTGTTATGTTTATGTTTTGTTGATATATTTGTGGGTTGATATGCTCTTTAAGTATATTTGATTTGGTTTTTTTTAGTACTTTTTCTGCTCACATTTTGCATTTTTTCTTTTCCGACTGCAGACTGTTATTTTCTCGCATTAAATACAACTAATATCAGCAGCAAACTCCTTGATAACTGTTTTTAGATGTCGCAGGATGTCTGTATGACATGCAGGTTGTGTTTTGGTCCTTTGTTGTTTAACAGTACGTGTTTACAGTCAGCGTCATTGGGAAAATGTTGCTGAGCGTTTCGTGGGTGTCAAACAAGCTGCCTTTATTCTGGAGGAAACGGAACATATTGTCTTTGAAATCAGGATAGAAGAGGAAGAAATGGGAATATTCAAAGTCAAGTGTCGTGTATTAAGTCATGTGTTTAACTGGAACAGTTGACGGCTTCAGGTTACTTAATATTAACTAACACTGCTCGTGACTCATCTACAGGTTATAAACGGTCCGTTTGTTCGTTTTGTTTCATTAAGGTACGCTGGATTCTTGTTCTTTTCAAGTATAATTCTGTGTATAACTCTCTGATATCTTGAACTTCATACTGCACACCACTGTTTCAACCAGTTCAGCTGTTTTTCACAAGTTCTGTCTTCTTATCAGAGGCCTTTGTCCCACTAACATACAACACAAGGTTGGGTTGGATTGCTTTGACAGAGTCAGTTACTGAGTACAAAATATATGAGTTTTTATTTAAATTAGAAACATATTCTGTTGAATGAGAAGATAAAATCAATGTACTTCTCTTTTAAAAATGAAAACAGCCACAGAAATTCCAAAAAATCTCTTTTTTTTCACCTTTTAACATCTCAAATCTATTAAAATGCATCATGTTTATTCATTTACAGCTCAAATCAACAAACAGTACTGACACAAACTATGAAGTAGGTGCACTGTAACATGTGGGACGCTGGCCACATGGAGGACGTTGTAACGGAGCACTGTTTCACTCTTACTTATGTAATCTTTCATTTAAGTTGTAAATAAAAAAAAAGGATAAAACTCCATTTTCCACAAGTCATTGAAAAGAAATCAAATATGAAGTCACCATTAAAAAAAATCTGTAAAACTATTTTTGAAGTGATCCTTGAAAACGCAACTATAATCTTATTACACATTGTTCAAGTGTAATCTGAGTTAATAATTGTGACTTGATTATGTAATCTGATTACATATAGGCCCTTACTACACATCCCTGCTCTTACATAAATGACACTTGTGACTGAAATGTTTGATCAAGTCGTCAAATCTGTTAAATATGACAGTAGTTTGATGTCGTTAAGCATTTAGTGTCTCACTGATGGTTTTAATGACATTTTCAATCCTCTCAGTGTTAAAAATGAATCAGATGCAGATGTAAAGCTGCAGAAACACACTCCAAGATTAGTTTTGTTACATATTATTCTCATGTTTTTGTTATTTTTTCCATGGAGAATGTTTTTTATATACATTGTAAGCAAAAGTTGT
The DNA here is from genome assembly GCA_029814765.1 of Acanthurus leucopareius. Classification (NCBI taxonomy): domain Eukaryota; kingdom Metazoa; phylum Chordata; class Actinopteri; order Acanthuriformes; family Acanthuridae; genus Acanthurus; species Acanthurus leucopareius. Next base: position 6,172,400 of record JAQMCX010000046.1, read on the forward strand.
ACATTGAAAGACAAAAATACAAATAAAACATAAACAGGGAACTCAATCTGTTTGAAGGCTCCTGCCTTATTCATCTGTAATGAATACCTGATACTGAGTGGGCGGTCCTAGAATCTGAGCCGACCGGCATGAGGCTCCCATTGGCTGAGTGCTGCGGTGGTGTCCAATCACAGCAGGGAGGCGGAGTAAAAACTGTGACCCACAGGACCGGAAACTTTCCGAGGAGCAGACACTGAACTTGTTGCTCAGAAAGAACATTTAGCTGTAACTTAAGTTTTTTATTTGTGTTTTAAAGATCCTTTATGCAGTTTTTTCTCCTGTTTGGACCAAAAAGATGAATACGGTGGTTTTGGTGACGGGAGCAAACAGGTAGTGGCTCTATTTATTGTTTGTCTAAAGTGCAATGGATGCATGATAAAAGAGACCTTTATGTAAGAGCTTTAATCTTTTTATTGTTCATGATTAAGTACATTTATGTGGTAATAATGTAGTTTAATAATGTAGTTTAAGTAAAATATTTAAGTATCAGAATCAGCTTTATTGGTCAAGCATGTGTAGAAGGATTACAACTCCAAATTTGTACAAAGATAGTGAAAAAATAGTGGAAAAACAAACCACTCGAGCATATTTAAACATATTTAAGAAGCAACATTTAACAGCTTTGGCAGCTTCTATATGCAAGTCAAACTGTAAACTGTAAGCAAGAAGAAGAAAGTGGGGGAAAGTGCAAAGAGTGCTGGGAAAAGTATTGATCTGAGTTTACTTTATATACATGAGATATGTGCAGTATATGTGTATCTATGTGCAGTATATACAGCATGCTTAGATGTATGTTTAAGTGTGATGAGATATTTAAAACCAGTGTTATATCAAGTGTAGATGTGAAGGTTTTAATGTTATACCTGCTCATCAGAGGGATGATCTGTGCAGAGAAACTGCTCTGGTGTCTGCTTGTTTTGGTGTGCAGTGTGTTTTTTTCATGTGTTTTCTGCAGCGGCATCGGTCTGGCGCTGTGCGAGCGTCTCCTCTCACAGGACGCGGAGGCTCTCCAGCTGTGTCTGGCCTGCAGGAACATGCGTCGAGCTCAGGCCGCTCGCTCAGCACTCCTCGCCTCTCACCCCAAAGCTCAGGTGGCCCTGCTGCAGCTGGACACCAGCAGCATCTCCTCTGTCTTAGCTGCTGCACAGGAGGTCAAACTCAGGTAACTCAGGTGGCAGTCGACACACCTGAGCTGTTCGTGTGTTACAGAGCTGACTGTGTGTGACTTTGGTTGTCTGCTGCAGGTACAACCGACTGGACTACCTCTACCTGAACGCAGGCATCATGCCAAACCCGCAGTTTGATGTGAAAGCTTTTTTCAAAGGCCTCTTCTCCAGGTACTTTGATGATTTTTTACAAGCTCACATGCAGTATCTGTCGTCTCCACTGGGTGTTTCAATGAGCTGCATTGCTGTTTATTTCAAACATCTTCTTCCCATGCTGACCTCCTGAAACTTATCTGAACTCTTCATTGCAGCAACATCATCACCATGTTTGCCACCGGCGAGGGGATTCTGACGCAGAAGGACTGTGTCACCTCTGACGGCATGCAAGAAGTGTTTGCAACCAACCTCTTTGGTCACTTCCTGCTTGTGAGTGACTGTTATTTTAGCTACTGAATTATCTGAATTATACACAAAGCCATGTTTCCTTTAGCTTACTGCAGGGACAGAAGCTCTTGTCGGTTCAGTTTACCGTTAATGGAATAAATAAACACAGGTGATACCGGATCCGTCTGTCACTTGGCAACGACGCTCATTAAATATTAAAAGTATGTAGTGTCCCAGCCATAAGGTCACTGTGTGCAGGATTCTGCTTACTCTTAGTGTACAGATGACGTCTGATATATATCAAATTCCTTTCCACAGAGAAAACTCTCAAAATTCCCATTAGCCTTTTTGGAAATCCATCTTTTTTTGCTCTATTCACACACAGTTTAGAGACAAACACCTTTACTTTTTACACAGCTGATGCAAAAGGTAATAATAAGTCGGAGTAATGAGCAGTTTTCCTCCCTCTGTCTTGTTTTAAGGCAGATTACAATGGAAACATCTGTGCATTCATTCCTTGTTTCAAGAAAACATACACTTTAAGGCCGATGATGAGCCTGACTGACTCAGTAAGAAGCTTCATGATGTGATTATTGTAATATTGTGTTCTGACTCAGATCAGGGAGCTGGAACCGGTTCTGTGCCAGGCAGGCCGGACGTCGCAGCTCATCTGGACGTCATCTAGCAATGCTCACCGCTCAGCTTTTAACCTCGAAGACATTCAGCACCAGAGAGGCACTCAACCTTACAGCTCCTCCAAATACGCCTCCGACCTGCTCAGCCTCGCTCTCAACACACACCACAACACACAGGTCGGCTCTCACACAGCTCACACACCCATACATGCACGCTAAACTTTATTTTTATTATTTTTTTAACACTTCTGTTGATAAATGTGCTCTCCAGGGTTTGTACTCATCCGTCATTTGTCCTGGTTTTGTGATGACCAATCTGACCTACGGCATCCTGCCCTCCTTCCCAGCATTCCTCTGGACTCTGCTCATGCCTGTTTTTTGGCTTGTAAGTGCCAGTAAAAGTGTCTGACACACCTGTTTTATTCCAGTTCATCTTGTTTGTCTTCATGCTGTAACGGATGTAAGAAGAATAACAAACTGTTATTGTTCACACACATTTCTCTCCCCTGATCCCAGATCAGAATGTTCACCAACACTTTCACTCTGACTCCTTACAACGGAGCTGAAGCGCTGGTAGGAAAGAACAAATAATCAGATTTTCACACACAGTTTAGATTCATTTCATTCATAAATGCTTCACTTTCCTCCAGTTCTGGCTCTTCAACCAAAAGCCTGAATCTCTGGACCCTCAAGCCAAGTACCACAGCTTAACATCCGGCCTCGGCAACAACTACACACAACTGCGTAAGGTATGTCATAAAGATACCATCCATTAACATGAAATCTTGTAAAATAGTTCATGTAGTGAGCTTTGTGTCTTCTGTTCCACTTTGCAGATGGACATTGATTTGGAAACATCTGAAGCTTTGTATGAGAAATTACTGCAACTAGAGAGTGAAGTGAGAAAGAAAATGAAGGAGAAGCAAAAATAATCTCAACATGCAGGATCATCTCGATGCTGATCACACGTTTGGGAGCAGCTTGTACACTGTCGGACCTCACAAAAATGACACTTTTCTGCCAGATACACTACCATGCAAACCTGTACTAACAGACATAAAACAAGTTACAGTGACTTCATAAGCATTATATGTTTTATTTCCTGTTTTCATCTGTATTGTCTGCATCAGGCATGAAATTAAATGTCTGTTATAGGACAAAGAATCACAATTATGTGTGTTCTCATGGTTTGTTGGAGGATTTATAATAAAACTGAGCATTTTCTCTTTTCACCCTCAGTGTATTTGCTCTGAAAAGTATAATATTATAAGAGGAGAAATATACAGTTTTGCAAAAATGCAGACATACGGAAGCGAGGTCATACTCAGTCTACGCGGTCCAGGAGGGATTATTCCCAATTTGATTGTTAATTCCAACATCCTCGCGGCAAAAAGCAGCGCAGTCTGACAGCAGACTATCAGTTTCATCCCAAAAGTTCACATAGGTGGTCTGCGCGAGCCCCTCCACGGTGTAAGGCGGCGCGGGCACGTGCGCACAGGCGCACCTGAAACTCCGCTCTGGAGGATTTGGAGCGCAAACCCAGAGCTCGTCCCCGCGTTCCGCTGCCTGTTTCCCGGTCTCACACTCTTCCTCCTCTCCGCTCAGCTTCGGGTTGCAGAAAGCCCAAACCATGCCGCAGAAATAGACGAAAAACGTGCCCATGACCATCACCATGAGCGCGTAGGACTCTATCATGGCTTTAGTGACTGGAGATGTCATCTTCGGATGCGCAGGACTTCAAATCTATCCAAGAGTGTTTAGGAGGAACTGTGAGTGTGACTGACATCATCCTGTGGGCTGGACCACTTCAGCACCCCTCAGTTCACCCACGTGGAGAGACAAGCATAAAAACCAGGCAACTACTTTAGTTCCCATCTCTCTTCCTGAGCTAAATTTGCAGAGTAAGTTTCCGTATGGTTGTATGAAATGATACAAAAGTTAAATTGCAGATGGAATAAACCCTTTTTTGATGTTATTAAACAAAAATCAACATCGCACAAAGCACTGCTAACATGTGATTGGACAATCCAAATAAACTTAACTATTAAAGGATATTTATTGCAGTGTAATCCAACTGGTAAATAAATTGTTAAGAAGTGAAAACAGACATGAAGAAGACAGTCATATCTGCATTGGCTAACTGTCATTATTAACTGAATGTTGCATTTAATTTAAATACAGATATAAATTATTAAATGCTTTCACTGCCAAATCTAAATTATTGAGCAAAAAACAAAACAAAACAAAAACAAATGTACCTCATTAAATATTACATGATTTACCTGCTGAGTCTTGTACAATAATGTGATGAAAGACCAGCTGAAAAGTTCAATATAAAGCTTGAAACAATTGTATTTTTAAAGGTTAACTTTTCCTTCTTAGTGTTTTGTTCTTCTCTGTCGTTAAACTGGAGAAATAATTTTGATCTTCACATCAGACACCATAAGCAGACTTTAAAGTTTTCCTTAAAATCACAAAGGTCAGCGCTCTCTAACAAGGCCAGCTGGTGTGATACGTCTTTCCTTTTAAGGTGCAGCAACACCCACAACTCCCAAAAGACCTTAAATGGTCGGTGAGAATGTCAAGCACGAGTTTAACACCTTTTTGTTGGGCTTCATGTTTAAATGTGTTAAACTGGCTAAGCTACATCAGCTCTACCACGTCACATTTATAGACTGAAGACTATAAAACTGTCTTTAAAGCAACAGAATTGTACAAAGCCTCGGTAGAAAACATCCATTTTATCAGCAGGAAGTGATCAAACAAGCAGCCATTTATGAAAATAAATCAATATGGTTTTTAGAGTTTTGATAAAAACACATTTTATACCAAAACTCTTGAACCTTTTTTAGTTATTTCAGACCCTTTTCTTTCCTTTTTCATCCAGTGGGTTTCAGTATCTCCATTTGCAAACCAGTGAGTTGTGTAAACAACCTCTAGGAATGTTTTCTGCTTCCACTTTACCTCCCAGTTAAAAACACAGTTCAAACTTGTCATGATAACTAAGATTATCTACAAGTTGTCTTTCCTGTTGATGATAACATAAGTATACCTCATCCACTCAAAAGACACGAGCTTACAGAGCACGAACCTCCACCGACTGTAAACAATGTTGTAAACAGTTTGTTTTTTAATATAATAACATTCCATATGCAAATACAATGCTGATTGGAGACAGTAAAGGTCATAAATTAATATGAAAAACAATTGAAAAACTTTATTGAATGTCAATGTCTCTTCTCACTGAGGAATGAGATGTTTTACAGCCACACTGTAAAGCCTGAGGCCGTGCATTTTAAAGTCACCATTATTCAGAACAGAAGCATATGCTATAAGGTTTTATTACTCTTTGGAATGGCACTAACCCCATGTCTCTATAAAACTGTGAAATATTAATACTAAGATAAGATGAGATAAGATATTCCTTTATTAGTCCCACAATGGGGAAATTTGCACTGTTGCAGCAGCAAGTGGACAGTAAAAGATATAATGTAAAAGAGCAGCAATAAGAATAAAGAACAATAACTAATAAGTACAAAATAAGAAGAAATTGTACAATATTTACAAGGGTGACTGTATGAAGTGGTAGCATTCAGTTGCACAGATGAAATTGGAGAACTATACATGGATATTGCACGTAATTTAAATTATTTGTACACATTAAATACTAATAATGATAATATTATAGAGTATTGTGCATTAAAGTGCAGTGTGATTCAATTGTCCATGCTGGTAGAAAATGCAGCTTCCCTAATTGCTTATTGGCAGTATTTTGATGTGATAATGTGACCAAATCTACATAAAAATAACGTTTGCAACACTTTTAAGTAGACTTGGTCACATATAAGATAAACTATGTTGAACTTTCTTTACACTTTGTCTTCTAACTGAGCTTAAACATATTAGCCACGAAGAGATGCACCTGCTGTCTTCCTCAGAGAAATACAGATGTATAATGAGAGTATAAAACATGGCGACGAGGTGCCTGTTTGAGCCAATTAAAATGTGAAAACAGCCGCTTGTTACAGGACTCAAACTGTGAAGATCGAGGTGGTTTCACAGAGTCAAAACATGAGCTCACAATGTGTACGAGTTTCCCCATGCTTCTCCTCAAAAAGGGTAGAAAAGCTAACGTTTTGGGTATTGTAGTTTTTTATTCGTGAAGTGGATAATTCCGTCAATCGCATTTCATATCCGGAAAACTACATGACCCACACGCACCGACGCCGAGGTCCCGGATGTCTATCGCGCCGGAAGAGAAGAAGGTCCTTTTCCCAGCCATCTTGTGGCTTCATCTAGCGAAGTGTTCGCACCAAGCCTCATAGAATCGGAGGAAAATCCTGCTGAAGGGGCGCCATCATGCCCGGACAAATGCAAGAAGGTTTTGGTTGTGCCATAACCAATCGGTTCGACCAGTTATTTGACGACGAGTCGGATCCGTTTGAGCTTCTGAAGCAAGCCGAAGCGAAGAAGAAGGAGGCTCCTGCTCCTGGTGCCGCCAAGACTTTAGCCCAGGCTGCCAAGCAGCAGAAAAAGGAGTCCCAAAAAGACAGAAAAACCCCACTGTCTGATAAGAAGGAGGAGACCCAGGCACCCGTCCCACTTAAAAAAGATGGTACGATTTATTTATGCTTTTATGGTTTTTTGCAAAGCTGCAGTTAAATATGTTCGGCTAGCAGGCTATGCTGCTTGCTAGCTAGCTAGCAGCGGTTCATAAGCACCCGTGACATGAGGTCAGCATGGCTGCTTTTGTGTCCCTGTTGACTGTCAGTTGCTAGAACGATGACATTTAAACAAACATGTAATGCGGTGGGTTGTGGTGATTAGAGTTAGGTGTGAAACAGTTTGTAGGCAAACTTTGTGTGACCCCCCCCCGCCTTCTGTTCTCCTCCAAACCCACACCGGCCTTGTTAAACAGGCTCAACACGAAAACCTAGTTTATCAGCCAAAGTAGCCTAAATATGTTTAAACGTTAATCCCGTTAAGTCTTGATCTTCATTAAGACCACTTTTTTGTAATCATCCAAATGTAGATTTTATATATTGGGCTTTACATTTGTGTTAAACTTAAATCGGAATTAATTTATTCTTTTTTTTTAACACATGCTAACACAACATGTGGAAGAAACGAAGTAAACACTCAAATTTCTGTAACGTGGTGGCTTTGCAGGTCTGTTTGTCAGACATTAGGAGCAGCACTCATGGTGATGAACCTCGTGGTTGTAGTGTGGGGCGTGTTGAAGCACATCCTCTAAACTGCCACTTCCTATTGGCGCACAATAACATGGCCAGTGCATGTGATCAGTCTGTCTCAGTGCATTCACTTTCACATTTCATTTATAATCACTATTAACTCTTTAGATACTTTATATATCTAGTGTAGCTTGTTAAAATTAACTAAATGTGTACTTAAAGGTGTTGCAGGTTGCACTAATTTTTATTTACTGCTTAAAATATGAAGCATTTATCACCACAAATTGACTTAACCTATTCACAGGCGGAGAAGTTGGCCATTATCATCATGAAAATCTGCCAAGTGTGCTAGAATCTGTTTGCCTGAGAGGAGATGAGACAGGTGCGCTGACTATGTGGCACCCAGCTGCTGCCGTGTAGTGGAGGGTGTCTATTTTGGTAGCTGGTGATTTAGTCAATGGGTGGGACTTGTAGTGTCAGACTGGGACAGAGGCAGTCGACTGTGTGCCTTGGCGGGTTAAACACTATGTAGGTCAATTCCAGTCAGTGTGATCAGCTGATCTAACTGATCAACACACTTAGGAAATAACTAGTGATGTACTTTAAATTCTTGATCTCTTTAAATGTAAAATTACTTGCCTTTGAAATAAGTAACGTCAATAAAACCCTTGATGTTTTTGTGCACTTTAAAGGTTTTATTGTTTACACTGTTTTTTAATAACCAGAATACATTGCAAACAGAAAAAATAGCACTGGATTCTGCCGGCTGCTTTAGTTTTTTTTTAATTCTGCACATTAATTGAAATTATTTGCTCCATTTAAACAGAACAATGACCTCTTCTTTCTCTTGTCTGGGGCTCAGTAGTGGGTCCTGATCTATCAGGGCTATTGGTCCTCTAATCCTCCTGTTGTGGTCATTGCTAGGTGCCGGCATGAGGAGAATGGGCCGCAAGCCAGAGAGTGACGGCTCCAGACCCCAGGGTGGCCAGGGAGAGGGGCGCCCCCCCACAGACAGGCGGCCTGCGGATAGGCGGCCACCACCACGCCGCTTTGAGAGGCCTGCCGGCGACGCTGGCGAGAAGCCTGAGGGTGGCGAATTCTCAGTGGAGAAGTAAGTTCAGTTTCTGATAAGTTTTTAATTGTCTTTTACTCTAACAGCAGCCATATTTGAGAAGAAGATATACGAAACGCTGCTGTGGTACCTTCTTACAGGGTGTTTCCTCGCTCTACATAAGGAGAAAAGCTCTTGGTAGGGGTGGGGGTAGATGGAGCGACTGTTAAAGGCGTTGCTTACAATGATAAGGCTCCGTGTGTCAGTATTGCCCAAACTGCTATCGATACATGCACCTTTTTACATTTTCAGCTTTACTTGTGACATTTAATATAATAAACTATATATTATGTAAAATGTCCAAATGTGTGTGCAAATTGCAAACATTGGAATCTGGGAATAAGTTAAAATCCGTAGTATTTTTTATGTACACTCTTGTTAGACAACACATTAATATATAAAATCTATATCATCTTAAATAAGCACAAAAAGGACCAGTTGAACATGTGACTGTGTTTTTTTATTGTTATTGTCTTTCTTTTGGCTGCGTCATACGACACAAGACTCGACTGAAGTGGATAATTAACTGCCGTCTGTAGTCTGTCATAGATCAGAGCTTCTGATTAGCAAAGAAACACTCCTTTTCATGAAGATGTGACTGATGTCTTTGTCCTTTTTCTTCAGACCCATTGGTGACAGGTCGATGAGAGGACGTGGAGGCGGCAGAGGAGGCCGCGGAGGCAGAGGGCGTGGCATGGGCCGCGGCGATGGCTTTGATTCCCGAGGAAAACGTGAATTCGATAGACACAGTGGCAGCGACCGGTCGTAAGTACCATTCCATCCCTTATACATACACATACATCCCTTATCCTACATCAGGTCTGCTGAAGATGTCAGTGTGTGTTTTCATCAGTGTATCAGTTGTGATCCTGGCTAAAGCAAATCTTGTTTCAGTAGTCTGAAAGGTGAGGAGAAGCGTGGTGGAGGTGGACCACACAACTGGGGCACCGTCAAGGATGAACTCAAGTAAGTTCTTCATTCATCTGCATTTATTTCATCACTGGTTGAAGTGAACTGCATGAGCACTTTTTTTTATAAAGTACGGAGGTTTTCTCCATCTTTTTTCTTAGTCAGACTGTGAAATGAATATAAACAAAATATTCTGACCATGATTTTCTTTTCTTCACAGTGAGCTTGACCAATCAAACGTCACTGAGGAGAACCCTGAAGGAGAGGAGCATCCGCCTGCTGACTCTGAGAATAAGTAAGTTCTTACTTTATGTGATGCTGGTTTTGCTTTAATGGCAAAATAGTCGTCATTTATAACTTGATTCCTTGGGCACAGGTCTCTGTTTTGAACTCATATCAGCCTCCAAACGGCCTCGAACGCCACTGGTTTTGTCATCTTCCTTGATTTTTTGTAATTTATTAATGTGAGTCATCAGTTGTCTGCAGTTTGTTTTATTTTTTGAAAAATAGACCAAAGCTTTATGCAATGTTAAATCTAAAAACTAAATCTGCCCTCTTCAGCTTGATTTTGCTTCAGTTAATAAAAAGACTAGATGTGTGGTCTCCATGGAGCTCAGGGTGGCTTTGAAACACGCTGCTGCTCATTTGGTGGAATCGCAAGCACTGTATTTGAGTAGCTTAAGTCGGCTTCTTGCAGCTTAAAGGCAAAAGCTCTGCACAGTGGAATCAGCTGTTTAGACCTTGTTTAGGCTGCATAGTGGCTTTTATTTTAAACAAGAACATCAAAGCACAAATAAACCTGGAGTTACGTTAAAGATTAATGCTGAGACATTGTGTCTGCGTGTGTTGAAGGGAGAATGAAGTTGAGGAAGTGAAGGAGGAAGGCCCCAAAGAGATGACTCTGGACGAATGGAAAGCCATGCAAGACAAGGAGCGGGCAAAGGTGGAGTTCAACATCCGAAAGGTCAACGCTGGAGATGATTGGAGCAAAGGATTTGTGCTGCATAAGTCCAAAGCAGGAGTGAGTCAGAACCACAGCTACTCTCATTCTGATCACATCCATATTTTACATGTAGTGTTAGTGAGGAGTTTCATACAGTTAACCCATGCAGACTTTCGTTCCAAAGTAATATAATAACATAACTGTACAGAAAAGCACCAGCGTCAAAACCTCACAGCCCGCCTGTCTAATGAAAAGCCCCCTCCTTGGAGAGTTATTAATGAGTAAATTGAGGCTGTTTCTACCCACAGATTCAATACACAAGTGTTGCTTCAGTTTCATGTGTATGTTGTGGATCAGAGGGGATTTACATTATCATAACCATCTAAACATCTCCTAGATAAAAAGTGCAAAAGTTTCTTAAAAGCTTCATGTTACGTGCTCCATTTTACAGGAAAACATAAGGTTTGTAGCTGCCAATAAACAAAAACTCAAGTGTTAACCAAAGTAACACTCACTCATAAAGTTCTCACATTACTGCTTCTGTCTGTGCAGTAAAAGCTTTTTTCTCACCTTGCTTTTGCTTTGAAGATGTGAAACAATGAATTTTGCAACAGTTAAGTAGGAAAATACATGCAGGAAGTGTAGGGCTTGACTTTTTTAAAAAAAAATTACATTTTTATATATATTTATATATATTTGAGTGTTAAACGTAAACATTGACACTGAATGTCAACACAACTGTGATCTTGTTGAGTATTCTGCACTAAAGTTTGTGTTATTTTGCTTTTCTGTAACACAGGAGAAGAAGAGTGAGCTGATTGACCCCGAGATCGATGAGTCTAAGGTAAGATCTCGAGTGTCCTTGCTGCTACTTGAGCTGAGATAGTAAATATAAATACATCCCAAAAAATAAAGTCATTATTGGCTTTTCACTCCCTCTTTCTCTATTTCAGTTAGAGGATGCGCATCACTTCCGGAAGCCAGCTAATGACATCACGTCCCAGCTGGAGATCAATTTCGGAGACCTTGGCCGTCATGGCCGTGGACGGGGTGGACCTCGTGGTGGCCGAGGTGGTCGGGGCCGTGGCAGTGCTGGTGGTGCTGTTGGTGGCGAAACCACTAGGCTGGTCCGTGGAGGAAGGACTGACAAGGTAGATAATCTTACAGATGGCGTCAGTGTTGTAATTTCATCAACAGCCAAGTTTTTGCATTGAAAATAAGACTGAATGATTTAGCATAACCGTAAAAACGAAGGTTTCCAAAGCAACTTTAACCCCGTTAACGCCCTGTTTCCATAAATTCCCTTCATGCTTTTTCATTCTTCTGTGGAAATTATTATAATTTGTTGAATATTCACTCCATTTTTCTCTTTTCTCACAGTCATCTGCGTCTGTGCCTAACGTGGATGACCCAGAGGCCTTCCCAGCCCTGGCTTAAGTCCCGGCTGTCGTCCCTCAGGCCTACAGGAGCCTCTTGAGCACCTCCACTATGAGGCTTGCATGTTCCTGGATCCTTCAGCAAAGTGAAATGATGGAGAAGAGTGTCACTAACTTTGGCACTCAGTGTAAGGACTGAGTTTACCCAATAAAAACAAAACAAAGATGGAAAAAAAAACAGAAATTTACAAAAAAAAAGAAGAAAAAAAAAAAGAAAAGGACTTCTTGCTACTCCGGAGCAACTTATTGGTAGAGGTTTTGTACTTGGAAACAAAGTAGCAGGGATGTTTTCATACAGTATTTTTTTCAGAGGTTATGCATTGTCCATTGATAAATTTTTGTAATTGCTGCTTTAAAATATACATTTAGAAATGTAAGCATAAGAAGAGTGTCTTCAGCTTGGTGTGAGCCATTGCTAGCTCGTTTTTAAATAGGCACTGTGGAGCTCCAACCCAAGCTCATAAGCTCTGTCACACCAGGTATTTTCAGAGGAAGTTAGAGCTTCACTTACTGAGATTTACAGATTTTTTTTTTTCCTGTTTCTTTAGCACTGGGGTATTGTTTTATATTTTATACAGAAGGTCTATTCTTCTATGATCTTCGGCCTGTAAATCTTAACTATTTTCATAAATTCTTTCAGAGACTGTATTTCACATGGTGCAAATAGGACACGCCCTGTTCTTTGATCACGGGATGCTGTCTGCATTTGAATGCATTGATGAAATGGAGCCTAAAATCTGTATTAAGAATATTTTTTACTGAAATGTTCTAACGGAGGAACATTAGGTCATTTTTGAGGAACACTATTGATTATTTAACTAAATTTGCAATAATCTTGCCACAGTTGTCAACTGGATTAATTTGAAGCTGAAAGTATTCTACATGTTCTGATTGCCTTGTGTTCGGGGTGCTACACACCGTCTAAGGTCTCTTCCTCCCCTACCCATTTCATCTTTGATTACTAGCCATGTGCAAGTCAGTTTAATGCCTTTTTGATTTTACGATAAAGAGTGACACAGAGAGGAAGCGTCTTCACACAGTTGAGATGTGGCTGTAGTCTCCTGGAAGCCCTCGGACCTTCTGCGACTGTTTACACTCCACTTGAGCATCGTTCCACAGATGTAAACTCAGCCTAGCTTCAGTTTGTTTCTGCAGTCTGTTCTTGTGCTGATACTTTCCTCCACTGTTGACATGCTGTGTAGCTTCCACAGTGGCACCACTGCATAATTGCTCTGAAAGAAATACAGTCGTTCATTGTGTGGAACAACTGAAGTGCTCTACAAATGTGTGAATTCTAGCCCTGCTATTAGAGACCTCTGTCGGTAAATAAAGATGGTCGATAAATTTTTTTGCATTGTCACAATTTCTTTTTAACCCGCCTGCACCAGATGAATGAACTGTAACGTGTTTTGGTTTGCCTCTGCATACAAACACATCTTCATTCATGATCCCTGACTGAAACTAGCCTGAGTGCATTTAAAGGTGAGCAAAGTTTGTTTAAGGGTCACATCTACTCAATTTTATTGAACTATTTCTGCAAATTTTGTTGCTGCTTTTGCTGATAAATACTGATTCAAGCATCTGTCAGCCAGTTCACAGTTTCAGATCAGTATGATATTAAAGAGAGGCATCAGAAGTAATGAATAAAAAGTGGATACACTTGCTTTTTTTATTTTAAGCAACATTTAAACTGACAAATCAGACTCCCATTGAAGCTGTGCGACAAAATGAATCAAAGGTTACAGAGTGGTGTGTTAAAAATCTGCTGAGGTTGCAACTCAAAACAATCAGTTCCCATTTATGAAATTGTAAAAAAGAGCATTTTATAAGCACATTTTAAACATCTCATTTTCACCATACCACCTGCCTGGCTCAAGGGCTTTTACTGCTGGTCAGTCGACCACTTTGGACAGATTGAAATATCTTAAAAATCAGTTTGCTGTGAAAGATTGAACAGACATTCATGATCCACAGAGGATGAATCTTGATTCGTGCCTCAGTTTTTCCTCAGTGCCGCCAGATAGTTGCAGCATCTTCAGCTTCAAGTGAAATGTCTGAACTTTTGGGTGGATTGCTGAGGTCTTTTACACTTTTCCATATAAACCTGCACTGAAAAACCTTTGGTGATTGATCTGTAGTTGCTGGTGCAGTTACAAGATTTTAGTTTGATCAATTCTTTGGTTTATACCTGCAAAACTTGTCATTTCCCTCAGCATGCTAAACTAAGTTGATAAACACAGTGAACATATCTGCATTAGCGCACTAGTATGTTAGCTGCTAGCATGGTGATGTTAGCATTTTGCTAATAGCTCTGTAGCACCTAAATAGTGGACTGCTAGCATGGCTGTTGATATATTCCCCCCTAAAAAATATTTGAAATGTGCAGTGTTGCAACTGATCGATAATGATTCTGACCTTCAGTAAAATAATAATAAATCATCTGTCATCTTGCAGCAATGCTAGCTTGCAGAGCTAACAAATCTGTGAGACCATTAACCTGCAGTTTCTCCTATTTTAGACTAGCAAAGATTGAGGTAGCACAAATGTACAGTATTTCAAGGGCACAGTCACAGTCAACAATGCTAAGCTAAATCGTATGCATTTTCATTTGTTCTTTTTACACACAACAGGAGACATTTTGACATGTGACCATCCAGTAAATAAAGGTGTAAATAATAAAATTCAAGATGCTAGATGCCATTTAGCTGCTTCAGTTTCATAATCTTGGAACTTTTCATGCTCTTTCACTGTCACACTGTTGTGAAACTTTTCTGTGACATGTCAAAATGTCTGCTGTAAAAAAAAAAAAAGGGTCCATTGATAGCGCAGGCATGTGAAAGCCTTACTAACACAAGCAAGCATGACAAAATCTACTAAAGACACTATGTCTCGCTGCCTGTACTGTGTTCACTTTGGTCGTGGTATTAGTGTGTCCAGTGCTGCTCTAAAGAGAGAACAATGGTAATGCATGGAATAAAAACAAAAGCACTTTTCAGTCAGAGATTATTGCTGCAGATCAGCAGCTGTAGGACTCCAGTGAGAGAGCTGTTTTCCTTTCAGCACTGACTTCGATGAGCAAGGAGGTAGTTCATGGATGTCTCTATATGTTACTGTAAAATAAGTTCTGAAACACACACAAGAAGAAGAATCCAGTCACCTCCTTAAATTATTACGTCCTGTTTCTTTGGTTTGGCAGTTTTTTTCGCTTTAAAAAAATGTTTTAAAGAAAGTCATTGCAGTCGATTTTGACGGCATCCAGAGTCAACTTCCCTCCGAAGCCCAGCGGCCCGATGATGATGCCGTGACTGGGGAGGAAACCCAGCATTTCCTCTTCGACCTCCTCCTCCTGATCTTCCTCGTCCATAGTTCCCAGACTGTGGGATGAGATGTAGTCGACCGTTGTGTTGGTGTCCAGGGAGGTGTGCGTGTGGTCGGAGCTGTCTGAATCGTGGGAGAAGCTCTTGATGTAGTTGGTCAGAGGGGAGATGAGCGCGGCCGGCTCCGTCAGCGGGCTCGGGCTGCTTTCAGGAGGCACTAACGACACGTTGGAGATTTTGCGGATGTTGCTGCTCGGTTTGGGCAACTCCTCAACATCCACCAGGATGGGCTCTTCGTCCTCCGTCCTACTGGAGATACTCAGCTGCAGTTGGAGGTTCAACTTGCCCTGTTTTAAATGGAGATTCAGGTTTAGACTTTGAACAGTGAACTACAAATTCCTGACAGTTTGTACTTTGTCTGCTTTTACAGAATTACCTTCTCCTGGACACACTCTTTAGCCCACTTGCTGTTTGCAGGATCTGGTACATCATCAAGCATGACGCACTGGATGAGCACCCAGAGCCTGCAGGAGAATACGGAATATAAACATCTGTGGCAACGAAATCATTTCTTTTTTTAAGTTCCAGCATTTATTCTCACAAAGATAAGAAGTGTAAGTTTTATTTAACAATGAACATGCATCTGCTTTTGCTCACTTACCTCTGCTTCACTGCTGAAGAGTGGCACAGACACACCAGACACAAAATGATCAGGGAGAAGACCCCACACATCACCAGGAGGGGAATCTGTGTCTCCGCTGCAACAGTGAGAGTCAAACAGGGATAATGTAAGATTATATGTTTGTCTCTTCATGTAAAAAGAAACATGCAGCCATATTATCATTGAAAAGACATCAGCCACAGCTGTTACAATGAAAAAGATGTTTTACAGAAAGTGTTGTTGTGCTTGAATGCACCACATGTGCACAGGAAAACCATTAAATGTGGTTAAAATCTACAGGAAAAGCCAGAATGTTGACATGCGGAGTTCCGTTCTTTGTCAATCTACGTCAAAGATAAGAAAAAACTTCACACTCCTCTGAAGAAAAAAGGGTAAGTGTGAAGACAAAAGAGCCAACTTAGCCTTTGTGTTTAAGCTGAGGGGACTTTGTTTTTTTCATCAATCAAAACTGGGACTTTTTATTGAGACTCAGTTGACTTGAGATGCTGTTTTATCAGTGCAGTGATACTCTCACTCCTCCGTTAGATGGTTTTTACTGACCATTAAAAAAGGTTTTAGTTGAAGAGATGGGGGACAGAATATAAAGCTTTTGCTTCATGCAAACATGTTTTAAAATATTTGTCTAAAGTTTACAGAAGTTTGACGCTTGAACTGAAATATTAACCTTTCCTTTATGTTACTGTATGTACATGGACAAGCCTGTTTTTTGGATTTTTTGCTGGAGTTTTGAATAGAAAAGAGACAAATTACAGCCAGATGCAGGTGTGGAATAAATGTAACTTGCAGATTTAGTTTCATCCAGCATTGTTTAGCTTTTGATTTTTGGAAATTCACATTTACTCACTACTGAGAGTTCACTTATGTCCGGTAAATATCAGGTAACAGCCAGCGGACAGTTGGCTCAGCTTCACATTAAGGCTGTAAGCAGCGGGGAACTGCCAGCTCTTAAGCTCACAAATTAACACTTTATATTTTGTTTGTTTAATCTGCACAAACAACAAACTGTAAAAAGCCACAATTGGGATTATTTCTTTGTGAGGAGCCATCTAATTCCTGGCAAGAAAGCTCATAAGCACATTTTCTAAACTGTGCCTTTAAAGCGGCTTGGAAAGCTGCTTACACTCGATGTAGATCCGCTTGACCTGCAGACATCTCTGATATTCTCCTCCAGCAGTCGTAGCGGTGACCCACAGGCTGTAGACAGCTGAGGACAGATCTGTGATGGTGTGCGTCCTCTTTGATGCTGGTACGGAGTCTGAAACACAAATTTATATGCTCACGTCGTTTAAAAGAAAGTTACCCATGTGACCGTCTGCGTTCAAAGAGTTTACGCTGCAAAGAACAACCATCAACTGAAGGCACGAGACGTTCAGGTTAAAGGAATAAATCAATGGCTCTTACAACGCTGACGTCGGCCGTCGTTCTCCAAATAGATGGTATAACTGATGATGCAGCCACGACGCAGACCTCTGGGAATCTCCTGCCAGGTCACTTTCGCCTGGTTTCCCACAGACTCGATCTCATCGATGGATGGACAAGCTGCCGGAGCTGCAAACAACAAGTAACAGACTGTGATCCGATATGTCTGTGAAGATTCTCCTTCATCCAGGTCATGATTATCTTGAAGAGTCATTAAGACAAGGCAACTGGACCATGTTGAATTTTTGGGAAGATGTTTCACTTCTCATTCCAAAGGACTGGTTGAAAGCAATGTACAGATTTTGGCGAGAGAGGAAAGATGGTTTGAAAGAGGAGTTAAAGAAGCCAAACTGGAGAAACCTTCTCTCAACAGAGGTGGTGGACTCAGACACAATCTCTCAGCCACTTACAATCTATTGCTA
>JAQMCX010000046.1:6190154-6201727 GCA_029814765.1 Acanthurus leucopareius
ATCCATGATGAGGGCATGTGCATGAAGCGCAAAATGACTGATCTGAAGAATTTCGTGTAAGTGTGTTTGATGTAATTTGAACAGTTTCATTGATCAACTGTGACCTGATCGGTAATTTCATCGGTCTGATGTGGTTCAAAGTGTGTGAAAAAAGTAGTGGCTTATAGTCCAGAAATTACGGTAAGTTAATAATAACTGCTAATTTGGTATCTTGTGCTGCCTGCCTCTGTTCATGTGATACAAAACACTTGGTATTGATTAATTTGCTTTGAGGAAACATCAACATTTATCACTCGGTTAGCTTGAATGCATGTAAACACAGTTAGCTCCACTGGTTTGTTTTATTACCTCCAGGAGTTTGATGGCAAAACTGTTCCCAAGTTTTGGTAGTTTGAGCTCAAGCCAGGCTGGTCCCCAGGATATGCATTTCTGTTTGATCCTGAGACAGAAAAAGACATTTAAGGTGAGAGAAAGCAGTTTCCAGCCTATACATAGAGATATTTTCTAGATGCATTAGTAATGCAAAACATACAGTATTTGGAAAAATACAACGACTCTTCCGCAGGATTTAGGTTTCTATTCATGTCGATCATGTGGCTTTTTTTGCTGATCATGTGTTCATGATGTGGTCTGGCATTTCATGAAACCAGCCACAGTGGCCTCCTCCTGGTTACTCGTAAAACAAAACCTATGTAACATGAAAAATCTGCTGCAGGAGATTGAGGAGAAAAGTGATGTTTCTCCTCAGAATACTTTCATTATTAATAGATTTGTAATATGACTGTTTTTTTCCCCATGAAACACACAAAAAATGCTCAATTATACCTTTCTCTCACACAACTCCAACACAGGAGGTTGGCTATGATTGTTACGAAGAGGACGAGGATGAAAACCATCACAATCACCAGGCCAACTAGAGGAGACAGGAAGAAGAAGAAGAAGAAAACAGTGAAGAAGAGAAGACGTCACAGAGTTAGGAACAAAGTTCTCTGTAATCTTCCCACTTTCAGCTTTCTTGCTCTGAGTTAAAACAAAGGGGAATTACAAATTCTCTCAGAAAAAAGGCTTAATAGGTTGATGTTTGTACTCCTAACAAGGGCAGCCGGAGACCGACCTGCGGGGGTGGAAGGCTGGGAGAAGATCCGTCTCCCCCGACGTCCCTCCCCAGCTGAGGTGGAAGCAGTCAGCTGCAGAGCCAGAGCTCCTTCAGGACAGTCCAGCCTCTTCTGTCTGGGCTTTGAGGCGGACACCGTCTCTGTGGAGAGACATCCATATGTATTTTTATTTTTAAGGCATCGAAAGTAGATAATTAAAGTTTTTCAGCTCTAAAATATGCATTTAGATAAAAAAATAACTGCTCAAGGTTGTTATTAAATCAGGCAGAATTCAGCGATGTGAAAGTTTTAGCCGCATCAATCAATACAAATGTTAATATTAAAAAAAGCAACATAGAGACTGAGACTGATTATCAATAACTGTTTTCATTTCCAAAAAGGATCATGGATGGAAAATCCTTACAGTTACAATCCTGATTCTTGACCTGAGTTTAAATTTTCCATATTTTTGAATTATGTCGATGAAAATAAAGAAGATTAAACTCAACATGTTTGTTTTTGTCGATGTGCTGCAGCCAGAACTGCAACCTCCAGATGAAAAGCTCATTTTGACTGTCAGTTATAATTTTGGAATGTGAGTAAATGCAAAAATGGATGAGAGTATGATAACATATCTAAGTAATTTAAACTGGAAACATCCAGTGTACACACACACACACACACACACAGAGCTCAGGTGCTTTAACGCGTAAGCTGCAGACATTATGTACCAGTTGGTTTTTCAGGTTGCATGAGTGCATGAAGCCACATTGCTTCCTGTTCGTGGTAAAAGTCAGTTCTAGAAAACTCTATGATTCACCGAAGGCACGGCGAAAATGATGACAACCTGTCTGTTAAATAAACTTGCTCAATAGTGAACATCTGAAGACTTCGGTTATACGTCGAGAACTTTGCCAAAAACACATTTAAATAGACACTCGCAGGTCGGTACAACAATACAACTCCAAGTCGGGTAGAAAACAAGTAAATATTAATGTTTGGTGATGAATCCTCACAGTCATTGTTCTTACATTTGCTTTTCTCACTCTGCCGTGTTGTTAACGAAGGATATTTTGATCATTTCAGTAGATAATTAGAAGTAAAAATAAAGTAGATAAATGAAATAAGCGAACGTCAGCTTGACGTTTTAATCTCACCACATTACTGGAAGTCAGAGGTGAAATACCCTGCTGATGCACTGAAGGCTTGTGGGAGGGGGAGTATCAATGAGTGCTGGTTGTACACTTTCCATTATGTCACAGTGACTTGTTCTCAGACAAAATAAATGCATACTACTGCATAAATAGCTTCCCACATGTATTCTTAGGCATAAGTATGCTACAAGGCCTTAGACTGAGTGAGGCAGAGCACACATAAGACATATAACATGTGGTTAAAGGTGAAACGCACCAAGAATTTGCATTTTTTCATATTCATACTTTAAACCAATAAATCAAAATATTACCAGAGTTAATTGTAGTTGTCATTAGCAAGTTAGCTCACTAAGTTTCTGCTGCTAGCTGCTGTGTTGGCTACCTGAATCTGCCTGAACTAGTAGCTTGGATCGCAAATTTTGAGACTGATATTCATATTTTTCCAAAACATAAGACAAGACCTAAAAAAAACAGTGAATCAGTGAATGTTGGCTAAAAAAAAACAATTAAGCCATTATCAAAATAGCTCCTGATTAACAGACAAACACGAGGAGACTCTGCTTCTGCTCACCAACGAGTTCAGTCTTGCTGTAGTCCAGCGCTTGGATGTAGATGGTGTAGTTCATGATGAAGCCCCTCAGCTGATTCACAGGCACCTCATCCCACTGGATCCAGATCTGTTTGGCCTCATGAACCAGAACTGACAAGGTGGGACCGGACACCGGCTCTGAAACACACAGAATGATGCAGAGAGAGGTGGATTGGTGCACTGTCTATTGAATATATAACAGTTTTACATAAAATTTTCCTCTTTAAATCAGTGATGAGTGTGAAGAAACTGGTTTGGGGAATGAGGAATGAGTGAATCTCACTCTGTTCTTTGGAGTAGACCAGGCTGAACGATGGAGCACTGACACCTCTGCTGGTCACAGCATACAGGGAGATGTTGTACCTCACACCTGCAGTCAGACCTGAAGAAAAAAAACAGAAAAACTAAAAACTCTCAACATGGACTCCACTTCATTCACCCAACATTGAACTTTGATTATAAACTCTGGTTTCAGGTGTAAAAAGAGCATTATCACACTGTTAATCCTCAATGGTTACCAAAAGGAAAAACTAGTGTAATTCACAAACTGTCCACTAGAGGTCACTGTTTACAAATGTAAATGTTTTATCACATGTCAGTATGATAGAACAGAACGCCTTTATTGTCACTATACATGTACATTGAGATTAAGAGCATCTCCATCAGTGCAAACCTATACATAGAACAAAAAAACACACACAAAAAGAAAATAAATAAGATAAAAAAATAGGTTATATATACAGTATGAAATTAAAAAGGTGCACAGCGTGGTCAGTGTGATATTGTACATTTAAATGCAGTCTGTGTGTATGTGAGTGTGTGTACTTCTGCAGCTATCTTTTAAAGAACAAATTGATTCATTATTTGAGTTTTACACCAAAAAAGTGAGTAAATTTTGACCGGTCCTCACTCTCTCCTTGCTCTTTAAAGGGAAATATGAGGGTTTAAACTTGGTTTTAGGGTTAAAATGAGGTTGAGACAAACAGGGTTTCTGTGCCTGAATGTTTGTTTTGTACCTGTGATCACTGTGCTGTTTTGATCTTTGGTCAGTTTTTGCCACTGCAGATCTCTCACAGGTACACTCGTCCATTCAAGCACAAAGTGTAGCAGTTCTCCTCCTGGTGTTAATCGCTGTTTGTTCCCGAGCCAGGAGACCGACACAGCGCTGCCGTTAGCAAAAGGAACCAACTTTTTCAAAACAGGTCCAGAGTCACCTGAACAGATTTAAAAGAAAGATTAGTTACTTTATTTCCCTTTTTTTAACATGTTTTGCTATGTTTTGTCTTCTGTGTCTGATATTTCTGTACCTGAGTGTCTGAGTGGCACATCCGCTGGTGGAGACGCCCCATACGAGGTGAATGCTCTGATGCTTAGCGTCTGGATGTCCAACGGTACCTGAACTGAACACCAGTTGAAAGCAGCAGGACAGGTCACCTCCTGGTTCTGGTCATTATCAAAAAAGACCTTGTAATGTTTCACCTCACCACTGTAATCTTCTGGAGATGGAGGCTAGAGAAGAAGTCCAACAGTCACTTAATGTTTACTTTATCAATATCATCTATAGATTAAGTTTTAAAGGAATATTTTTGCAAGTTTGCATATAAACTACCTGCAGATGTTTATGTTAGCTCTACAAAAAGACTGGAAACAGTGAAAAACACTTAATATATTTAAACGTGTTATCTTCTATGCTTAATCAGTGCTAAAATTTACTTGTAAAAAACAGAAAATTGTATTTTAATGAAGAATTAACAGACTATTTCTAATCTGGATGGTTACTTTTACTAGAAAACTCTTTATCTAACTCTAGAGAGCGTAAATGCATCTCCTGAATGGGCAAACTATTCCTTGACCAATGTGAACTATAGACTTTCTGTAAAAATTAATCAGAGTAAACAACATTTTTTTGTACAATTGTATTAATATATATATACTATTTTACATTACCTCCCACAAAACTGTCACCTTCTGTGACCCATTTTTCCCCGGACTGCTTAACATCCTCCACACATGCAACTGCTGAGATGGACCTTAAGATAAAAAAAGAAACCACAAGTTATCTTTTGCATAAGTGATGACAAACTTTTACATGAACACAATCAGATTACCATTACTAAATGATAATTAAGAAGTGTGAACTTGCCTTTTCCTGGACTTCTCCCCCTCACAGATGCACTCCACTTGCTGCAGGATGCTCTTTTGTTGGTGGTTGATGTGAGCGTGTTAGTTTGCAGCAGCCCTGATGTTGTGTTGCATGTTCTCATCTGAAACTCATATTCAGTCAAAGGCTTCAGTCCATCCACTTGCATCACATCCTCACTGAGCTGTGTTCCCTCTACTGCTTCCTGAAAATAACATCGAGAGGTGAGCTCACCTGCAGCCTGTCAGATTAAGACTGAAACCCACACAGCTAACAGGTGTAACAACAGGACTTTACCCAGGAGCCGTCGTCCGTGCGGCGCCTGACGTACGACCTGAGATGCTCTGATGACTCAGTGGTTTTCCACTGCAACGTGGCCGCCATGGAATCATTCCCAAACTTTAGCTGCATAATACGAGGGGTCTCTGGTATCACTGCAATACAGAAGAAAAAGAAAGAAGCTTGCAAACAAGAAACCACTGTGATGATGAACACCTGTATAACTCATAAAAAAAACCAATAAAACTATTGTTGGTAATTCAGTAATGACTCAAAAAGTTAAAGCTGTTGCAACAGCTGTTACAACCAAAAAAAAGCTCACAGAGTTGCAACAAATGTGAGTCGAAGCACCGGGCAAACTGTTCCTTTCAAAGGGACATCAGCAAAGCAGATCAAACAGTTTGCTGACAGCAAAGCCAAATTACTCAAACTGTGACAGCAGAACGACAACGGCCGTTCACAGGATGACTCATTTCTCGGGAAAATGCTCAATAATTCAGATTTCAGATGCACACTCATTTGTAAAAATAACAGAAATGAGAACCTACCCATGTCCTTCACACAGAGGATTAATGGATCTGACAGCGATGTCCCGAAGTGGTTGTGAGCAGTGATAATCAACTGGTATTTAGTGTTCACATCTATCTCTGCTCTTGGTATGGTGATATTTTCAGCATCCTGGATCTGATAGAACAGAATCTGTGTCCCGTTATCTCTGAAAAGTGTTAAAAAATGAGATGTTCTGTTGTTAAATGTGTATGTTGGTTTATGGTAAAAAGAGGAAACAGCTTAATTTGACTTAAAAATAGCAGCAGACCTTGAGACTGAAATGTTGTAGGCAGTCGGCACGTATGTTTTCTGTCCTCGTTCCCACGAGCAGCCTATAAAATGTGAGTTCCTTGATGTTTCACAGATGATGTTTTCAGGTTTATCTGGGGGAACTTTAAATGTAGAGGATGGAAAACAAAAAAAGAAAGGAATGAGAGTAAACCACAGTGTTTTTTTTTCTTTTCTAATTTGTTAATCTGCAAAAGTTAAAACTAAAATTCTACAGCTTTTTAAAATTTAAGGCAGGAAAACTTCACCCAACTTGGACCTTTATAACAGCAACAGATTTATGCTTTTTATGGCTTTTTAACACTTAATGTTTATTTAATCTATTTAGGTGATAGTTAGCTGTCTCTCAGGTTGACCTCATACTGGTAAAACTCCACTGTGACAACGCGAGATAAGCACTGACTCTTCTTATGTGGTCACGCAAATAACCTAGATGCATAAATTCATATGAAGATAAAGCAGGTTGCACTCAGGAATTAATCATTGGATACACTCCTTAATGCAACCCTCTTTTTCTTTACATGAACATAAACGAGCAGAAACGAAGTGCAACCCGTCCGTTATGCAGACTCTTCAAAGCAGACTTACTGATAAAAACAAGGAAGTTAACTAAATAAAGCAGATTTATGATGACAAAAACTATCCACTGACAGAAACAAGACAAAACAATATGGAGGGATAATTTGGGGGGAGATACGAGCAGAACTAATCTCCTGGTATATTAAGGAGATTAGATGCCCAACAGGATGGCAGCCTATCATTCTGTTACCATCCTAGGGAAAAAAATAAAGAATTAGCATCAGGAAATCAGCGAGCATGCGCTGCATGTGTCATAAACTGCCCAGAACTATCACATGGATAAGATCTTTTGTTGACTGTAAAGAGACAATAAACAGGAAAAACACAAAGAACCTAAAGTGACATTTGAAATTCATGCAAAGGTTTTCTTTTCCTTTTTTTTTTGCTAATTTACAAGCTAACCCAACATGTTTTTGCTAAACCTGAAACACAATATGGACAGAAGGAAACCACTGCTGTCCTGTGCCGATCCTAATTAAAGAATGATTGACCTGCTAAAGATAATATCTCGAGGTTCACTGTCATCAAATAGAAACGAATATGAAAGAGAGGAATGCACATTTAAAGAGTTCACAATGTGTTTGGAAATTCTGTGAATTAATCTGTTACACTTTAACTGAACTTGTGAGATTAATATCCCATGTTTGGAGAACTCCATCTACAGTAAATCTTAAACAAATCAGATGACTCAAATATGACTAAAACTAGGGGATATTGCATGCTGAAACACTGTGACCAACGCTCACTATTTGCTGTCATATATGCTAAACACCTTCACAATCATTCAGCAACCGCCTACAACCGAGAACAGGCTAACAGGCAACATTTTAATAACCATGATGCAATCTGGAGCAATGAGGTATGAAGTATATAATGTCTGTGTTCAGTTTTTGTATTTTCTGAATAGAAATTCACTTCTGATGTATTAATTTTTGCTTTAATTAACACCATCCTGATTCAAACAGAGAAAACTGTACATACGACCACCCTGCAGGTTCAGTCCGTCGACAATCTCAGGGTCGTGTATCTGTAGCTTGCAGATTAATCTGGATTGAGGCATCCGGACATTGAACAAATGAAACATCGCCGTGGTGCAGTTGAATATCTTTGAAGGATCCACAATCTTTCTTTCGTGCTCCAGAAATAATTTGACCCTGAAAGACAATTACATAACTGCATTTGAACTAAAAACAAAGCGGCATTTCCAATAAATCTCAGTTAACTCTGTGCATAAATAAAGAGAGAGAAGAACACACGTCATTCTGTATGAGATTATATTTTAACATATTTCAACTATTCCTACCGTTGTTGACATTTTGAGATGTGGCAGTACACTGTCAGGTTTGAGCCTATGAGGAAAAGCGGAGCTGGTTCCACCGTCAGGTTGCCAAGATTGTTCAAGTGCAGGCAGTCAGCGTGGAGCAGAGGGCAGCCTGTGCAGAGAGGACGGACGCTTGTGATCCATGTTTTCACGGTTTGCAAAGGCGTTAAGTCTAAGATGTGATTCTACGGCACAAACCATCTGCTTTACCATCCATCTCCACTGTTAACTTTGCAGTAACATATACCAGGAGAGGTTTGCAACAAAAAAGTTGTAGTGTTTTATTTGATTTTTAAACAATTCACACTTTATACAACATCTCATCGCTGTGGTTAAAACTGCAAAAGCAACGTTTGAAGCTCCAAAACTTAAAAATCTCAAAACCTGAAACACTTTTCTCACTAAATCGGAGCTAAAAGACAAATAGCAAGGAAGCGGGCAGGTTCAAAGATTTGAATTAATACTGTCAAAAAACTCAAAATGATAGATAGATAGATAGATAGATAGATAGATAGATAGATAGATAGATAGATAGATAGATAGATAGATAGATAGATAGGCGTTGTAATACTCACGTTTAATGGAGAAACTGAGCAGTATAGTGATAAAACTCCATATAGTTGAGTGGAGATTCATCTTTTTAATCTCTTTAAACCCGCTCAGCATGACTCAGCAGCTCTAAAAAAAAGTTGATTTCATTAGAAACAAACCAGCAGTTTTTTTTGGTTGTTTTTTTACCTCAAGAGAGAATTTATAGACATAATTCAGCTTCAAAATTTAGCTCAGATATGTGTTTACCAGAGATAATCTGGAAAACAAGAATAGGATAAATAGTTTTTTCTAAACTTCTCATCTTTTCAAGTCCAGCTGATAACATTAATAGAAGTGCAGGCAGTTCCAGTCGTCGTGGCTGTAACACATCCACAACAACAGATAAATAAGATTTCTGTCATTGCGTGATCAAGCTAAGAAGACCACGACTTGCTTTGCATTGGAACATTTGACATCACGAGATAATGTGAATAGAGAGTACTTTTAATTACAGCAGTTATTCTGTTTGTTTGTTTTATTGTTTATCCAAAACCACACAAACCACCAAGTTATCCCAGTAGATATTCAGATAAAGCTCACCAGAGTTCATGCCATCTGTGCGCCTTTGTAATCCTTTAAGGTTGTTTTATCGAGTCCTCAGCCATAGTTGCATCTTCCCCAGATGACTTGCTTTGAGAGACACATGCGACTCAAGTGATCTCTTATGAGGGAACGAAACATCTTAAAGAGGACAGTGACCTAGTTTGGTGGTATCTGAGCAAATGCAGACACTTTGAACGTTAGCTTCAGTGCTTTGGTGCCCCATTTCAGTTACCTGTTTTTCTACCACCACAAAGGTTAAATTTACTTGAAATGTCAGTGTGTTCAGCACATGCTCTCATTAAATGTGCTGCTGTTAGCAGATAATTAAATGATCAAGTCAACATGTAACATGAAACATCTTTTTTCTTTTAGCATGAAAAGGATGCTGACCGTAGCTCCACAGCAACCTCATCAACTTTTGTTTCCACAAGTCTCGGCGCTTCAAAAGTCAGCCAGAAATTGCTGATGTCCATAACAGTAAAGCAACACTGTTCACTGTTTTTTTCTGAGCTGACAATTAAAACACACATTCTGCCTTTTAAGTCGATAGGTTGGTAAAACAAACTTACATGTTTAGCCTGAAAGAGGTCACTTCACATAATGAAAATCAACCCCAGATCTTTTCTCGTTTAGCCCGTTGCCCATGTTCTTATTCCTTCTAGTGTCGACTGTGTTTGAGGAAAAACAAGCAGAGCACCAGACTTTCTCAAGACTCACTAGTTTGTGTGATTTCCTCTCACTGTTATTTTCCATTTGTAACTTCAAAAGCCTCACAGGGAAAACCCAGAAGAGCCGATGCATGTTAAGCAAAAGATAAAGGAGAACCACAGGTTTGAGGTTTGCTAATTTTCAGAACTGACATGTTGTCACAGAAAATGTCAAAGGCTTAATTTAGCTGAAAAAACAGAAAGTGCTACTTTTACATGCTTTATCGAAGAAATTGGTGCTTCCAGCTTAAGATCACATATGTGACTGACTCTTAAGATAAGGACCAAAACAGGTTTCAAATCTGCCTTTTTTATTTTTGATACAACACAAAAGTATATTCAAAGACAAGTGTCTGAGCTTAAAGTAATGTGAAGAAACAGGTTTTTAAAACAATGTAATTTATGCACTTAGTAACTGGATTTGTGACATTCAAACACTAAAAATCAAAGAAGGCATTTTAATATTGATTGATCAACTGAACATGAATGTAAGTTTTAGTGTTAAGTACAGTAATACACTATGATGATTACAAACAATTTTCAAAAAACCCCATTGTTTAAATTCCTACATTTTCTTTTACTTATAAAATCTCGAGCTACACAGCTCAAGCTGCATTCACACGCAGTTGGACTCTTTGAGTGAGGTGTGCAGGAAGTATAAAGTTTATAGCTACTCTCTAGTTTTTTTAGTGTTTTTCGTCTCACCCACCTGCCAAACCTCAGACCGTAACCACAGTGTGAACGTGAACTCAACGCGGTCTGAGAGAGGCACAAACTACATCTGAGGGCAACTTGTTCACACACATACAAGTGTCTTAAAATCCTACAAATTTAATGAGCCACTCAAATAGCATTAGTTTGCAAGGCAGCAGGATTTGCAAGCTCACAATTGTGTTCATCATGATAGAGTTCTGATTTTTTTTAATAACTAACTTGTTAATATGGCTTCCATTATACATAAATACTAAATATTTACAGTTAAGAGGCTTCATTTGTGCAAAGACACACTGATGCACAACCTCCTACAGCCTTTTTAGAAAATGTGTTAGAGAAAAGATGCATTGAGGGCAAGAATCCTTCTCTGTAACATATTTGTGAGAAACCATCAATCAGTGATCAATGACCTGCAAGCATATTCCTCAGATGGGTAGTAAAGCTGGATATGCAGCTCAAGGGCTCAATGCCTAACATTAAACACCCATTTCACACTGCTTTTATATAACTGGACAATGGGGACTTAAACTACTTCAGTTAGACTGAATACAACAAATCCATAGAATTTCTATATATGGTGTCAATGCAAAGATGCATCTTATTTCACTGCTTGTGAAAAGGTGCTGAGATACAAACTTTTGAAATGAATTTCTGACACGACTGTCACCATTTGTGTGCATCTAATTCCAGACTGCTTTCAATTTTTTTCTTTTGTTCCCAACTACATCTCATTATAAATATGTCTATTTAAAAAACTGGGATGTTTTAAGGGTTTTACAGGATATTTTAATTCAAGAGAACACGTTAATAATATCAAAAGACCTATTGATTAAGGAGATGAAAGTTATTTCAAAATTATGATCTACTCAAAAAAAAGTACTGATATATGTAGTGATAAATGTGATATAGTAAAGGGGACAATCACAGGTTTATCGTGGTGCAGCACAAAGGCGGTAAGGTTTGGGACAGCGAGTGGCTCCTAACACAAACTCCAGAGTGGGCTGCTCTCCAGCAGGTGCAGAGAA
>JAQMCX010000046.1:6222443-6238846 GCA_029814765.1 Acanthurus leucopareius
GGTGATTCAGAATAAAAATTTAATACACACTCAGACATTACGCTGTGTGATTTATATATATATATATATATATATATATATATATATATATAATTCACACATATATATATATATCATTTTTGTTCCTACTTTTCTTCCTCTATTTTTTCTTCTTCCTCAAAGTGTTCTGCCCTGGTTCTCAGCAGCTATAATTTATAATTAAGAGTTATACCTCCTTATGTTGGACGGGTAAAATGTGTTGATATAGTTTTTCTGCTTCTTTTTGTATTCATTCATGCATGAAGACAACCTACACCAGCAAAAAGGCATTTGTGTGTTGATTTCACTTCAGCCAAACCAACCAGTAGCTATTTTTACTGATTAGAAAAAACTCAACCAGACAAGTGGAACGACTCATGACCTCAAACAAAATTTCTTTGTTCGTATGCAGCTCTTTGAAAAGAATCCATGTTTTGCGTACCAGTATATTACTTAATTTATTTTTGTTGTCCGAACTCTAAAGAATTTTTAATTCCCCAAAACTGATCAACATATCGCAGTGTACTTCCCACAAAAACACAAACCTCAAAACGTCCAGTTCATCTTTGAGGGCTCGAGATTCTTCTGCCAAGCTGGTGAGCTCGTCATTGCGATGCTGAACCTCAATCAGCTGCTTCTCCAGCTCTTCACAGTGGATTCGATAGTCATCCTTAGCCGCCTCCAGCCTAAAGAGATGTAAATACTCTTAATCATTTGGTCCTTTTACAATCATGATCTGCTACAGCACATTTAGTCAACAAGGGACACACCTGAAGTTCTCCTCCTGCAGCGCCTCCAACTGTTGCTGCAGCTGGCTGTGTTTCCTCCCTGAGGGTGTGCTTGGATCGTCGAATGTGTCCAGCTGATTGGCTCTGTCTGTTAGGACGTCATTTTCAGCCAATAAGCTGTTCCGTTCCTCTTGAAGAACAGCCACCTGTCCAGGTACAGTGAAGTTAGTCGCACTTTCACAAATGATGCAACTTTCCGTAGAGGTGAATTCAATTAAAACATTATCAAGTCAGCGAGGAGAGTATGTGATGTTAAGTCTTTCTTTGGTCAATTATTTCATGCAAAGCAGCAGTCACTTCTGAGCAAAAAGACACACCCCCTCCATTACAGAGAACTCTCTTCCTCTCCCAGCTGTTAAAGCAAACAGTACAGTTAATCCATGCTGGAAGCAGGGCAAAGACAAAGTGCACTTTAAGCAAACATGTTAATATACGGTTAGTTGTACTTCTCACCCATTATTTCCCTAATGTGTACTTTTATCCACCAGTGACTGGATTATTAGTCCAGGATTAACTTGTCTAGATTGTTTTAACACCCTGCAAACAATGTGTACAAAATAGAAAAGAATACCATAAAAAATACTGAAACTGCATGTTCAACTATGGCTTTGGTTACATGTTTAAAAACAGTATTCTTCTGGTATATCGCAACATGGCAAACTTATTTGAACCCATGTGTTACACAGTCATGCACTACACTTGATCTACCTTCTCACTAATTAAAAATAAAGAAAGTAAATACTTTTTTTGCTTGGAATAATTTTAATTTGATGACAGCATTTTGTAAAAACCATAAGATGTAATTAACAACATCACAAGAATTACAGTAGAGTTTGTAAAAAAAAAAAAAAAAAAAAAAAGCTGAACTACTGTCCAACTCCATCTTTTACTTCACTCCTTTGTCCTACAAACTCCACTGTAAGTCTCACTTGGCCATTTTGTTTTTACCAAAAGAACACAACAAAACAGTTATCAATGCTGACAGATGCTCCTGGATGAATTAAAGCATAATAAAACATGCACACTGTGTGACTTGCTTCCCTAAGAATCCTGACTGAGCCATCTGTTAGCTGAGTTAGAGTAAACATTTGAGCAGCTGGGTTTTTAGAAGGGTTTAGTTCTGACGAATGGCGAGCCATGTTGGACTTACCACTTTGCGACTTGAGATGAGCAAGACTGGGGACAGAACAAATCAATCTGTCGAGAGTCCAGTTGAACAGTTGATCAGTGTCTGTGCTAAACTTGGTTCGCCTGCACCGTGCTGAATGAGGCCTTCAGGCAGTGGCAGAGCATGGGCTGATCGCCACAGTCTTTCTGCCACAGCAGCTCCAGACAATAGGGCCGAGCATTACAGCGAATCACACAACTCCTGTTTATACTGTACCACTGGCATGCATGCATGTGTGTGTGTGCGTGTGTGTGTGTGTGTAGACGCTGAGACTGAATATAAACAGAAGGCACTGGAGCTAGCTGTAAATGATTCATTAATGTATATTTTTCTGTAGTAACACTCCAGTTGGTGTGTATAAGCTCTGTAATAACCTGCATGTCCAGCTCTTGACAGCGTTGGGCTAACGCCTCCTTCTCTGCTAGAAGTTCAGAGAGCTCCTCAAGGGCTTTTTTCAGCTGGACACATGAAGGAAAAGCAGAATTAAAAAATACATAACTTTACATAATTACCATATTACAGACCTGTTCTGCTGTAATAATCAGGTCAGAAGGCCTGTTCTTTAACAGTCACCTACTCTGACTTATAACTTATACAGTTCATACAGAAGATTGAAATTTAAGGGAAAATCAGACAAAAACAAACAGTTTTGATCATCAATTTGCAAGGTGCTCCCTTTCAAAGCTGAGGATTTATTTCTTTTCTCTACTTTGCATGATATTGAAATGAGGACTGTTAAGCTTTTTAAAACTTTGGTAAGACAATATAATCAATTTTAAACCTTGTGATAATTTATTGATCCAAATACTATCTTAAAAAAAATGAGTGAGACATTCATGGAAAACAAAAATAAAAGTTTGATTCGTGTTAAAGGACGATGTTCACTTGATGAACTTTGTTTTTTTAGTATGCTTTAATTTGAAATCACAGCATATATATATATATATATATATATATATGAGATTATTTTTTAAACAACACACACTGGGCAAATACACTCAAAGAATTTCACAGCATAAAGTACAAACTTTCTACCAAAAGAAGTTTTCCCAGCTGGGAGTCTCTGTAGTTAATAACACTGACCTGCTGCTCCAAGTCCCCTGACAGCTCTGCTCCAAACGGGGCCATGGTCTCTGTACTCATTAGCTGAAGAGGAAAAATCTCACTGGATTTATGGTTGACACACACACACATCTTAATAGTGTCAAAGCCTCAACCTATTTTTCCCTGACACAAGCGTAGCCTCTGCCCTCCCTAAACAAAAACTGCCATCAAAGTCCTTCTGAGACACATCAGCCTTGTGTAGACTACCAGCACAAATCTGTTTTTAGGCAGATCCAGATTGATTTTAGAAAGTCTGGACAGCAAAAAACTATGTGACATAATTTTTCCAAGTTGGATCCAGACAACATTTAGAGGTGTTTTGAAATGTGACTTCAATTGTATTTCTACAGATGTTGCTCAGTATAAAAACTCTGGTTGCTTAATTTGGATATTAAAGTGTACTTTGTGTCACTTGCAGCACAACACTAATGTATTACAAATTTAGTTTGCCTGCACTCTGAAAAGAGCTGTGAAGAAAAGTTAAAGTGACTTTGTTAAGCATTTCTAGATATTTTAAATATCTGTAATCATAGTGAGGGAGACACATGATATAAGATTGAACTGACCTCCTGGATGGCTGTCATGACAACATGCTGCACAGACTCCTCCAAGGTCATGATGATCTGAATGTATTCTGAGGATAAAATACGAGATTCCTCAAAAGACAAACAATGACTGTATCTGTCTTTGCATGGCAATAATTTTACATTGTTTGGCTCTACCTATCTGTATTTTTTTTAGTGGAGCAATTCTCCTTTTATCTTCACTGTATAGCACATGCATAATGGAGGCATTTGAGTATTTACATCTATTTAAACACAAATTGTAATCTAGAAGCAGACATGTACCTTGTTTCCGCTCACATCTGACTGCACAGCCCAATATAAGCTGCAGCAGCCTCCCCAGCTCCACAGCATCTGAATGCTCTGCTGCCCGGGCCACATCTGGCAAGCGAAAGTCTGAGATTTCTTGGGCTAAGACCTGACATTATAGAGATAAAGATAACACTGAGTAAAACTGTGATTTCAAAAAGCTCAACCAGTAAAGAGGATCGATGTTTAAAACATTTCAAGCATGTGTTCATTTGGCAAGATGGACTTTAAAAACACTAGCTAGGCTACACTGTGTGCATTATATTGTGGACCAGACGTGAGTTTCTTTGGGCTTGATTTGATCTCAATTGCACACTGAGTTCCTGGGTTACAAGTGTGGGTGTTTTACATATGTGAGAATATTAATGACATTTCAAATGTGATATGTAAGCCAACACGTTTTTTTTTTGGATATTCCAATAGCATGTTTTTTTGGGGTATTTTTCAAAAGTCACAACATCACATGTGAAACATTGCATTTCACATGTGCCTGCCATTGAATGGGAGTACATCCTACAACTCTCACAAGAATCAAATTAACATAATGAGTTTAAGTCTCATATTCAGCAGGTGGTTCTCCAAGTCATTTTTTATAATTAAAAGAGAGAAGTGATGAACAACTTACCTCATTGTAATAATCAACCAACATCTGAAGGATCTTCTTAAGGTTGTTCAGCTGAGAACACACAGATGTCATGAACATTGTTTTAGATGTCAAAATGGGGCCAAGTAGAACTAATAACAGAGATTTCAATCAAATATCATTTATTTTCACTCAATGACAAAAGAAAGACTTTCCAAATGCACACAACAGACAATTAGCCTTTTCCACAGCAGACATTTTATGTTTATCTTATTTTACTTTGTTATAATAGAGAAAGAAGATGACAATGATTAAAATTATAATGCACTCTGTACAATATTAAGACTCTTAAATGGATCCTGAGGCAAGTAAATGGCATTCAGATGTACTTTTTTTAAATTTTACACCAGTGCTTCGCCTTCTGTGGTATGTCAAAATGTCTCCTGTGGAAAAGGTCTATTGGCAGGGCTTTCCCCAAGGACATGCAGTAGCCAGCTTAAACATTTCATTGGAATCAAAAATTTCTTTAATAAAGTAACTGATTGGACTTAAATGAGCAGCTGTTTGGCTGGCAGTGAGTGCTTATGGAAAGCTCTGTACAGGGGAGGGAAAAAAAACAGCAACAGGGAAACACAGTAAGGTTTGTTTTGTTCTACACACAGATATATAGCTAACTTATTTGGACAAACATACATGTACACATTCCACCAGAGGGGTCAGAGCGAGGGGTCAGAGCGTGGGGTCAGGGTGTGGGTTTAGCCAGGAGCAGCAGCCCCAGGGTGGGCAGGAGGTCATTGTCAAGGACAGTTTGAAAGGGCTGAAGCAAACACACAGGATTTAGCACACAGGGTGGTTCAGCAAAACATGAAGAGAAGAGTCAGAGAGGACCGGCAGGGGATGAGGAAGACAGCACTGTTCTGTACCTTCAGTCTCCAGTTATCCTCAACATCTGTTTTGATACGACCGAGCCATCCCTCAGTGAACCAAGCTGGGTCTCTGTAGCATAAACAGACACATGGAGAGGAATGACAGTCCATCGTGTAGTTAAAACTGGTATAATACATTATTTTGCCCCTTGCCCTGCTAAATAAACAAAACCCATATCAAAATGAATGACAGATCTGCACATCCTCTGTGGTGCATTCCTGTGTGAGTGGCTAAGTGTGTGGTATCTCACATTTGATGCAGTGCCTGTGATATTGCCGCTCCAGTGGTCAGCTCTGCCACTGTTCTGCAGGGTGCAGGAGTGTTGAAGGTCTGCAGCTGAGAGGCAGAAAACACAGCAACAGCAAGAGGTCCAGTCAGAAATCCAAGGAGAGTGAAGGTAACAAAACACAAGTTAGGGTGGTGGTAACATGCAGAAGAACACTACAGTAACAGAGTTATCACCACAACAGTGCAGAAGTGCTGAGATGCTGTACCTGCATCTAAACTGCAATAAGGGAATAATAAACAAAGGAGAGAGGACAGGCATGCACTGATGGATGGAAAGTAAAAAAAAACAGGTTGGACTGCAGACACAACAGGCAAAGACACCAAACAGCCAGGTGAAAAAAAAGGTTTACCCATTTAATATAAGTGGAGATGTGGGGATCCAAGTATCACTTGTAAAGTGAATTTACCTTGGCTAACAGAATTTTCCTCTGCAAAACTACTACAGTGCTGTGTCCTGTGTACTGTACTGAAAATTGTACTGTTTCCAGTTACCAAACCTATCAGAAGACTACTGATCTATGGTTCAGTTCCAACAACCATTGAGGGTTTCAGTCTGAAATAAGATTATTATTTTAAAACACTGATATCTAGAACTAAGATCACTGTTTGGGGCCAAGTTATGAGTAGGATTTCCAGTGGTAACTCAGGACATTTACTTAAGTACTGTACATGAGTATTACAATTTAAGTACAAATTTAAGATCATTGTACTTAAGTGTTGCTACTAAATGCCACATAATACTTCCACATCCCTAATTTTGTATGTCAGTTTCAGGTTTTTGTTACCAAGCAGATTTGTATTGTTGATGCATAGATTTAGCAACCAAGCAGAAAATAGCAAAAATCGATATAACCTTTTACGGCTGCAACATCAGTGCAAGTGCATTACTAATCATGGCTCACTATATAATTTTTTGAAATGTGTCATTCTGAATAACTTTATTTTTTAACTAGTACTTGTGCTTTTTTTTAAGTGAGTAGGACTTGAATGCAGGGCGTTGACTAAAAAATAAGTATTTTTGCACTGTGATATTATTGCTGCAGGTTAATGAAAGATATTGGAATACTTATTTTACCACTGATCACTTCAACGGACATTTTTTTCTCTAATTGTACAAGATTGTTTTGGCATGAAAATGGTAGGCTAACTTTACTTGGAATTACTGTTGATCAATAATGTAACTAATGTAGCTAAAATATAGTCGCAGGATTTAGATGTGAAATGAATGTGACACTACATGTTATTAACAAACAATTCGGCCCAGTATACCCAAAACAGACAACAAAACACAGATTCACGCCCATCAGAACAGGTGCAGCAACATTAGCTAGCTCTGTCTCAGGTAACTGACAGTAACATTAGCTTTAACGCGTCTTACCTGTTACTGTTGTTAGCTACATCAGTTACACAATGTTTACAATTGATTCAAGGAGCCACATTCCACAAATATCTCCTAGTTAATGAGATTAGCAAGCTACATGTGGCGAGGATCGACTAAACTGGAAAAAAAAAAATACTTTATTCATTCCTCCTAAGAGTTAACTTTATCTTGATTACCGTTGGCCACCACTGCTAGCTTATTGCTCTTCAGTTAAGTTAGCTAAATGTCGCACCGGTGAGGACCGACTATGTCCCTGCCGTGGATGTAACATACAATGAGAAGGTCGCTGCAGAGACTATGTCCATTAAAATGACTAACAGCTGCAACTGAAGCTAATCTCCTTAATAAAAATGTAGGTTACAGCAATTACTTTAAAATAACGGACAACCATCTGTTCCCTTACATTTATCTCATTTAGATTGTTTTCGCTGACACCCCTACCCCCACCACCTAGAAACAGGTAAGGAAAAACGCTTCCATGGTTTTCTTGCAGCCAGCGACACATTCACATTACACTAAGCAGGAAAACTCACCCATACTATAAGGCTCTCTGTCAGCGCTGCTTTATTTTCGTCCATTTGTCCCCTTTCGCTTAAAGCTTAAATATTTTCCAACTATCAGCAAAGCTCTTCCGCTCCTTTCCTCTGCATTTGACCTCACCTGCTGCCGAGAGGTAAATCTTTAACGACAAATACGTAGATTAAAACGCCATGGAGGTTTGTTCCGCCAGAAAAACGCCGTAAGACGTACGCGAATGGCGCAGTTTTCTTAGTTCTTGGCCATTTACATGTTTGCAGCCTTGAGTTGAGCTGAAGTGAGCGATACAAGCCGTGATCCAATCAATATTGAGATATATCAAGATTGACAGGTGCTAAACCGCGGAATAGCCAATCAGAGAGCGTCATCTGCGATTTGCGGACGCCCCTATTTTCATGACAAAATCAAATCATTTCTGATGATCAAATTGGCTCTAGTCGTACTTGGGAATTATTGCCGTCGAGAAAACCTAATTTAATTGAAAGGAAAAAAACTAAGTGAGAGTTATTTTGTAGTGTGTGTGTGTGTGTATATATATATATATATATATATATATATATACTGTATATATGTATACTATATATGTATACTATATATATACTTGCTCCTCAATGGACTGATACTCTTCCTCCTAATTACAACATGTGGCATTTACTGCTCAGGATAAAAGCGTAATAAAGATAAACATTCATTTGGGAGTCACTGTGAAGCTGCACAGAATTGCAAAAGAAGAAGAAAAAATACATTGCAACTAAGTTTTTTATATTGTTATAAAAAGTTGCAACCAGGAGCATATATTTAGCCAAATCTCAGGAAAGTTAAGCCAAAAACTGCAAACAGGACAGAAGCCTCAAAACAAATGTATATCGAGCAAACATTTAACACACTTCCTCAAGAAAATATATTGTGTCTAGAGAACTTCACCTCTGTTTAAAATACAATTGTGATTTAATCAATAATATATACCTTTGATATAGATTTCTTTGGCTTCTTAGCACTTGATCAACCAACTTAGAATCTTGGCTGCAGTTTGTTTATATGTTTGATCATGTGACCCACTGTAAAATTCACCTATAGCGACAGATATAATTTTATATATTATATTATATATTATATAAACCAATTTTGCAGGTTTTGCTTTGAGTTTTAAATTGAACCCAAATGAAATGTGAATCCCCTTTAGTCCCATTTGAAGTCCAGATCAACTTGACATGAAGTTTTTTTCTACAACTGACCTGATCTCTCTCAGTCACTAAGAACCTGTCACCATGCCAACCAATCTCTGATAAATCATTTCCCATAAATACAATAAACCCCCCACGTTATTCATTTATATAGCTCACGTGAGGGTGTCATACAATGGCAAAGGCTACATAGTGTTGCCACTACTGATTGCTTATCCAAGATAATAAATCTCACGTGTCACCTGCTTTCTGAGCCATTATATGGATTATTTCAAACAGAGATAAGATGTGTCACATTGATATGCAGCTTTTATTACATGTTTTCTTCAATAAGGTTGTATTTACCACAAGGCATGCTCCTTCTCTAAGGCAGAAACTAGGTTACAGTTAAGCACAGAAAACTGCACATATGACCTAAGATTGGACTTTGTCCTTGTGGTTTGCAGTAGTGTCCTCTGTCCTGTGTGCAACTGTCAGTGGGTGAACACCTCTGTTTTATCTACTGATCTCTGTCATTCTGAGACCCTGACCCTCTAAGCAATGGCTACTATTTTTAGATGACCTGAACCCCAATGACTCCCTCAGCTACTATCTAAGGTGAAGGGCCTGAGTAAATATTTGCAAGGATACTTATGCAATGGCTATCATGGTGTATGTGAAGGTTTCCACATCTCCACTCAGCCAAAAACTTTAAGAAAGAGGGGTTTATTTAAATTAGAGGTAATTATATTGCTTTTACAGCTTTATTTCTGCATTTGAACTCATGTGGCCAACAGTTTTACTTTTTATTAATCTTTAAAAAAAGTAGTAGTACAGCATAAGATTGAGAAACAAGAAATAGCTGGACACAGGCCTCCTTATTGTTCCTAGATTGATTATCTTCAGCTTAAGTGGCTCTTCACAACTCATAGTGTTAATGTCAAAGACGTTTACATATATTTCACAAACAAACGTTTATGGTGAAAGAATCAGGGCTGGCGGCAGAGCAAACTTTGGGTAAATGATTGGTAAAGTCAGAACTAGCCTACTTAAACACAGTGTGGGAGGGATCCATTCTGGCTTTGATCTGGTGGAAAGTCATGTGACCCAAATAGTTTACCTCTGACCAGACTGAGGGAGGAGGGGGTTGATTTTTCAGATGTAATGATTTAAGCAGTTTTGCTCTAAAATTGACCCCAATTTATTTTAATATTTCATAAAATGTTCTTTTAAAGCAGTATGGCTGTACAAACCACTACTTTATTGGTTTGAGAGCATTGCTGCTTCCTGTAAGCAGGAAGATTTAGACACCAGCTGACACTGGAGGGTGTAGTTGATCATTAACATGTAGCTCTAATTTATTTTGACCAGTGATGCTGTCAGGCAGCATTTCACTTCCTTCTCGGAGTCAGTGACTATTTGTTAGCTGCTTGTTTGTAGATCAACTATGCAGGCTTGCCACAGCTCTCAGTCCAGGTGACTCTCATTTTATTACATTTGATAGTATTGATAGGTTTGTGTTTGTTTTCTTAGAACATAAGATCAGTTTGTTAACCTTAACTACACTTATGAAGCTAATTTAAGTCTCAGGTTAAGGGGGAAATTTAAGTTGGTAGAGTGTTTTTATTTCAGGTGGGGGAGTGTTTTTTTTGCAGGTTTGCTCAATCTGATCTGAACGTAATCCAATAGACATAAAAGAGTGTAAAAAACATATTAAATCATGTGGAATATATGCATGTGTAACATTTTTATCAAGTGTTCATGTTTCGTTTATGTGCCTCAGTGACTGACTTAATTTCATAAGCTGATTACTGTATTTACTGCAAATGTAATTTGGTGATAAAAGCTCTGTTTGATTTATTCACATTAGTATGTCTACTGATAATTTCAACTTTCAATATATATAAGATTAAACTTGCAATTGAATGCAGGGTAACTTTGAAATAATTTAGTTGAATGACTTTTTCAAAGTTCTTGTGGATGCAAAATGTCACTTGGCTGTCAGTGGCTGTTCAGACACCAGTCTGTCAGGTCAAAGCCAGTCAAAGCATCAAAATCTGTCATACATAAATAGAAAGGAGCAGAGTACAATCAACTTTATCTCACAAATCATTAGTGCTCTGTCATTATTGCCTTACAAGCAGATATGGAGTATTTGAGGTGTGTCCATCATCATTGCTGTATTGTGTCACGTTGCAGACTAGACCATCCAGCAGATTACGGTCACCCTGGATCATCCAGATCTCCGGTGTGCACACCCGAACAGTCAGCATCAATGTGTACGAGCTGCCACAAGGTGAGAATTTCATTTACTTACTCAGACACAGTCAGCACTGTGTGACGTTGATGTTCTGATGTTTTCCTTAGTCGAAAGTAGTTGGAATATCTTAAAAAATAGAGACTTTTCCAACAGACAGTGATGGTAGGACAGGCACACAGCAACACTGTGACTGTAAGGCGCTCCTGTGTGTTTATTATTATTGCTTTAATTACAGTCAGTCTGCCAAGCAAATGATAAAACCTCACTGCCTATGTGCAAAAGCCGTCCTTGGATATGTGCTATATATCTATTATAATTCCTTTTTATTATTAAGGGTCATCAAAGACTTAATGCTTTTTATTTTTTTGTAATTACAAAGGACACAGTATTGGAAACACTAAGTTTACTCTTGAGATATTTTGAAATTTATAAGCCTTTTTTTTCTTCTGTCTTCTGTCTTCTTCCTTCTTTCATCTTTTCATGTATCCTTCTTCCTGTTTTTCATCTCCCACCTCTTAACGTTTGCCTCTCTTTCCCTCTCACCTCTTTAGGAATCTACACAGTCGTGTCCATCCACAAGTCGAGATTTGCACTGTCCAGTCTGCTTGCAGACAGCCATCTTCCCTGTCCAGACCAACTGTGGCCATTTGTTCTGTGGTACAAGATGCAACACACTCACACAGACACACAAAATGACTGTTTTTCTGACTAAAGTATCTGAGTTTTGAGCTTTCATTCATGCATTTGTTCTCTACATAATCTATGAGACTTGATTTGTTGAATTCATTCAACTTATTATGGTATAAACTGTTGACTGTGGTGATGAAAAAGTGTTGATTCAGATCGTTTATTTCTGCAGCTCCCTGTCTGATCGCCTACTGGAAACATGGGTCATGGTTGCATGCAATCAGCTGCCCTCTTTGCAGGCAGAAGGTATAGTATGCATGAAGAAAGGAAAAGACAGCAAACAGATCAGATTGAGTGTGAACAGGGATTAATAGTGTTTCTGGTTTTCCAGGTCAGTGTGATGTGTAATCTTTTCAACGAGAGTCGATCAGACCGTCAGTCAAAGGAAGTTCTCGGGGAGATCACAGACTACAACAAACGTTATTCTGGAGCCCCACGAAGGGTCAGTGCTCCATCTCAACTTCATACATACACATCTTTTTTTAGCCTTAATTCAGAGATGATTAGAAACTGTCCAAGTCTTTCTGCAGTAGTTTTCCACAGTCATCTCTTATTACCTTTGTCCCTTTGTCCGGCTGTGTAAAAGTATCAGGCAGTGCATATTTCCCTCACAGCAATAAATTGAACATTAGATTAGGTAATATTCCCATCTGGATTCTTTCTGTTTCCTCTGATAATAGGTTTGGTAACAGAAATACTACTTATGCAACCCCAGTGTCAGACAACAGAGGTGTCTGGTTAACACACCTGCACTGACACTCCTAGTTGCCGTACCGTGGATAAGAATTTCTCTTCTCTGTGGAATAGGATTCCTCTCTGACCTGTTTTCTCTTCTGCTTACTGACCCATCAGGTGACAGACTACCTGTGTGACGCACCCCTTCTTCTACAGCTACTCATCCGAGGGCTGGGCACCATGGGAGGACTCGTGTGGCTCTTTCTCTTCAGGGTGGCCCTGTGCTGTGTGGGGACCGTGGTGTCCATCTCCTCCCCTCCACTGGAGCCTGTCTCCTCATCAGAAAACCCCTTGGAGACAGACCCCTCTCTCTGTGGACTGTTGGGGGTCCTGGACGACCTGGTGGTGGTCTTCCTGCTCCTTATCTGTGTTATCAACATCAACCAGCAAATGGCACCAGAGAGAGGAGGACAGTCTGCAGATGCTACAACCTCTCAGGGAGTGATGGGGAGTTCACTATAGACGGAGAGTCGGCCTACGCTGTTTGACGTGGATTTTCATCGGATTTCTCTGTCTGGCTGCAGCTGGTTGGATTAGAGGATCCAGGAATATTGACAACAGCACAGCATGTAACAGTGGAGATGTTAGACAGTGTCCATGTCTCTCACACTGTGTACTTAGACTCCAGGCCTGTTTGTCAAGCGTTTACAGAGCCTATGCAGGACAGATATTGAAAATACATCATGCAGTGTGCTGGTTCAGCTGTGATCACAAATCCTTATTTCTAATCTGAGGCCTGAAGTGTTTGGCTTGGAGCTCTAAGATCCAATTAAACACTTAAACGGGCAAATCTTTATGTAAATGATGTATTTTAAAACTTTTATTTAATTCCTTTATATTTTTTAATTATCCATATTTTTTTAGCATCCTACTCAGAAAAAAGAATGGCCATGGTGTCATTTTAACTCCTAACTAGGCAGCTTTGTTTCAGCAAGCTCAAGAAAAGCTGCCATGTCAGTATTGTAATACTGATATCTATGTAAATACTTGATATTGTATGAATTTAAGTTTTTATGTGTAAAATAAAGAATATTTATTATCTCATGTAGAATTTCTTTATCATGTGACACTGAAAGTGCTTCTTTTGTTTTGTGAAATGATTTATTATCAAATTTAATTTCTGAAGTTTCAGCAAGGCTACAATGACGATGTCAGCAGACTTGTTTGTTAAAAAACATCTTTGAAAAAACAAACAGTGACAACTGGAATGAAACCCACACAATGTAAACAAAGTCAACAAGATCCACAATAGTCTCAAAGTCATTAAGTTTTTAGTATCGGTATTAATGCAAAAAAAACCCCACAAATCCAGGTAACACAGGAAAATGAAAGGTGAGTTACATAACAGAGTAATGTAAACAGGCCCCACAGCTTCTGTTGACACACAAACCAGCAGAGACCATGATACTACTTTGACAGCACCAGAAACATAAACAGTGTATTATTACTGTGTGTTGCTGCACCAGGCAGCGGCGTTCTCGAACATGCGTAGCCAGGGCGAAGGTGTGAGTGAGGGTCTGAGGTCCCTCGGGGCCCAGGGCCACTGCCAGCCCAGGGTGCAGCGCTCTGGGTGTGGCATCATGGCCAGGTGTCTCCCGTCCCTGGAGCACAGCCCCGCTATGCCCTGCGGGGAGCCATTAGGGTTCAGAGGGTACTCCTCGGTGGGCTGACCCTGGTCATCGAGGTAACGGAGGGGGGCGAGCCCACCAGACATAATCAGGTCCTGCGCCTGGGAGCCACGGAATTGCATCAGACCTGTTCAGGAAAGAGGTTACGGGAAAATCAATATCAAACACAGCTGCCGATTACAGAACATGCTGACCTGTGACTTATGAATCAGCAGATTGAGCTGTTGTGCAACTTTGAAAGATTCACACTGAGTAACTTTTCTGTGCTCAATCACAATTCCTTTCCTTGACCATCCAAGGCCTGAACAGCTGCCAGCAGTTAAAAATTTCTATCTGTTTAAGAGTTTTATAACTTTGAATCGCCCATGCAATCAATACGCTTTAGAAGTCATGTTAACTGCAGTTCCTCAGCTTCTTAGTGCTGTCATATGTGTCTTGTTTGCCTAGGAAAATGATATAAAAAATGACTGTAACTTGCTTAGGCTTAAGTTAATCAATTCTCAAATAAAGCAAATGTTTAATTCACATCAAAATGGTTAAGGCTGAAAATTAAGGTTCTCCTGAAATAAATAATGTATGAAAC
This sequence comes from Acanthurus leucopareius, assembly GCA_029814765.1. Classification (NCBI taxonomy): domain Eukaryota; kingdom Metazoa; phylum Chordata; class Actinopteri; order Acanthuriformes; family Acanthuridae; genus Acanthurus; species Acanthurus leucopareius. The sequence continues at coordinate 6,237,166 of JAQMCX010000046.1, forward strand.
TTGATGGTGTCCGCTAGAGAAGGTTGAGAAAACTTAATAATTCATGACAGTCAAATTTACTCAAGTCTTTAAAGGTTAAGGGGAAACTCTGGTATTTTGCAACCTGAACACTATTTTTATGTTTCTGTGTGACAAACAGGGACGATAATGTTTTAAATGAGTCCACTATTGAGCAAGTGCAATGCAAACAGGAGTTTTGCAAAACAGGACTACAAATGTAATTCTCTGGAATAAATTCTGCATCACCACAATCATCCCCAGAAGGACATACCTTTGTGTTAAGGACTAAGATACAACAGCAGCTGTATTAAAGCCACTATTCAAAGACAAAGTAATTTTATCCCACAGATCATCACTTAAAACACTTTATTCAAACTCAACATAACAAAACTAAAGTTACTGAGGCTGTCTGAACTTTTCTTTATACTTTTCCAACCATGACAGTACAAAGATTGAATACAAGTTACTTAGTAAGGAAAAACATCTAAATCGCCCCCTGGTGTCTGGCTGCAGTACAGGTCATAAACCCTGCTCCTCTATGGGACATGAGCCAGACCAAACGATCAAAGTACATGCTTGAGTATTTTTTCTGAATGATGGTTTCTGTTATTTATGTACTTCTCATCATGCTGGTGCTTGTTTGCTTTTTTATTTGCCTTTCTGAAAAGTTTGATTTTAGTCATCACGAACTCTGGCTTGTTGAAAACAAACCCTCAATCCACCAGCTTAGATGTGAAAATATTCTGGCTGCTGCTCTGATGCCTGAGCTCCCTCTTGCTCTTCTCCTGATATTTTTACACCATTCCAAAAACTGTTGTCCCCATTACTCACTCAGACACAAAAACATGAAAACAGGGTCCATGATGAAAACAAAACAGAAAAACACACACTCATCTGTCCGTCAGAGGCTGTTGTTATTAGAAGTTCTGAAAATGAAGGACTACAAGCGCAGCTGCTACGAGTTACAAGAGTTACATGATCGATCCTGTGATGCTGTACCTTCTCCATGTGCAACCCAGACTCCCAGAGCTGAGCCCTCCATGCCTCTGAGCCAGACGGACGGGGACTCCTGGATCCCAACACTGACGAAGCGTGACTCAAACCTGCCAGACTTATTATGGGTCAGCACCACTTCAGCGTCTGTTGGAGAACGGGAAAGCATTTTAAGCACAGTAACTACTACAAAAGTGTGATGGCTAATTCTATTATTTCCCCTTGTCATTACTTTTTGTCTCTTCTCCTCCTACCTGCTCCATCCTCGCCCTCTCCCACCCAGCCCAGCAGGGCGAGCAGCTGGCAGCCGTTACACACTCCCAGACTCAGTGTGTCATCCCGCTGTCGGAAGCGATCGAACTCAGCTTTAGCTTTGGGGTTATATGCAACAGTGGCAGCCCAACCTATTATGAAGCACCAATTGTTTTACATAAAATTAATTTCTTTTTATCAAAGCAGTCTATGAATTTTTGTGTGCATGTGCCAATTGGTGTTTAATTGCCTTTAGCTGATCCCAGGACATCTGCGTAGCTGAATCCACCAACGAACACGATGGCTTTGAAAGAATCCAGAGTCAGAGAGCCGGAGCACAGATCCTGCATGGTGACATCCCACACCTACACACACACACACACACACACACACACACACACACACACACACACACACACACACACACACACACACA
>JAQMCX010000046.1:6245124-6286336 GCA_029814765.1 Acanthurus leucopareius
CACACACACACACACACACACACACACACACACACACACACACACACACACACACACACACACACACACACAGACTGTTTCCACTCCTACCTGCTGTTGTCGCAGAACTTGATGACGTTGTTCTGGTTGCTGTGCAGCTGGGTGTCCATTATAAGACTGAAGAGAGTCTCTTTCTGCTCCTTCCTGTCGATCACCATCCGCCCCCGGAAGAACCAGTGACGACTGTGCTCACTGGGACACCAAGATACAAAACATCATTAGAGAAGAAGAAAAAAACAAAAAAAACAACAACTCAGAGATCAAAATACTACAGAGCCGAGCAACATGCACAACACAACACAAATCAGTCCTGTTTATCTGCTTCCTGCAGGTAAACACCACCTGTTGGACTGGGCCAGGTCAAAGCACTCCACACTGGTGGGGTTCCTCTTAATCCTCTGGAACATTGACGTGTAGTAGTCCAGATCCCAGGAGTCAAAGGCCAGACCTGCATCGAGGACGACACGCACTATGAGATCTTGCTGGCAAGAAGCAAACTCAAAAGTTCACCTTCAAACATCACAGCAGAAATCAACCCACAGAGTAGTTTTACAATCCTTTAACACAAGGCAAGATGCAGGGGAAAGAGACACACACACACCACACACAGTAAACTCTGTATTATTCAAGAGGACAGAAAGTCAAAAACATTTAAATAAATATTTTGTTTATTGGAATAAAAGTTGAAATTAATTTAAACCTCAAAGACGCTTTCAAGACTGTTATTATAATAGATTATCATTTAATCCACAATGTTTTAAAGATGATGTCAGTATTTTTTGAACACTAGGCTCAACTCTCAACTAGGGGAGCAAAATAGTGAAAATAAAAATTAATTCTCAGGGGGAATTAAGCTGCTCTAGTGTCAAAAAAAATCCCTCTTTTATAATCACCTTAATACACCAGTTGAGCATTCGAGACACTTCTAAGTATGAGCTGAAATTATTCTCATCTATTCGAGCAGCTTGTGAATATAAATGAAGCTGGGCAGAAGCGAATAAGTGGAGACTGAACATAAACATGCACACCACGTTCTGTCGCTGTGGGCAGTGCCAGTTTAAAACCTGTTCACATAGAGGGAAGAATAACCACACTCCGAAAATACATGTAAGCAAAATGTAATACAGGTTTGGTGAATGAGGGTTCAAGCTGAGATGATTACTCCTGATTAATCAATAAGTAAATTAACAGATAATTGCTAAAAGTATTCAGTTCTAACTGTGTGGATTGGCTGCTCCTAATCTACTGCTGTAGCAAACTTTATGACTGTTTGTCGAACAAAACAAGCATATTTGAGGACATGATTCTTTAAACTTTGAGTGCAATTTTAACCCTTTTTCTAACACTGTATCGATAAAAAAAAGATAAATGGATTTTATGAGCAAATATTTGTCAAATTAGTTGGTAATCAATAGTTATGTAATCATCAGATGCAGCCCTCATTAAGCTGTTAAATTTAGACTTTTTACAGGCACCACCGACACAGAAGTCATTTAAAATCATTCAAAACTCAACAGAAAATTCAGCTTTTTTTTTTTCTTATTGCCTCATATACTTGTAAGAAAAAAAGAAAGAAAATGATTTTAAACAAGAAATCAGTCAGGTTTTGAGTAGTTTAGTATTTGACTTTTCATTAAACAGAGGCAACCCTTCACTCTTTTTGATTTGCCTTCATGTGACATCAAACACACAATAAACACACGCATGCACGTGTATGTACGTTAATCAGCAGCATCATTGCTGTCCTGTGACTTCAACCAGCTAAGTAATAATGTCATGCATCATGTGACATTATTACCTCCAGCAGCAGACACAGAATACTCACAGAGAGCTGCAAGACTGAAAGGGGCATAAAGGAAGAGAAAAGAGAGGAAGATTACGCAACATTAGTGTAAAAAAATACCAAATGACAAGAGTAAGAAGGTGGAAGAGATTGAGGTGAAATAATGCAAAGAGATCCTTTAGAAGATTATAGTAGAACTGTAAAGAGGATCTCACCCAAATCATCGTTTGCCTTCTCCAAGGCAGCACGACCATTTCCAAAGATGTCCACCTCAAACACAGGCTGTGGTTTGGTTTCCACGGTGAAGGAGGTGATGGGATGCTGATAGATGCATTCTGTCATATTGTCATAGAGACACTCAATCAGCTTCTTTATTTCTTCATTGAGCTCCTTCACACTCTCTCCGTTCTTTGGCTGGAGGTGAGAGAGACAGATCTCATCAAAAGCACAAATGTTATGTGAAAACTAACCCTGAATCAGTGTGAATCAATGTGTGTGTGTGTTGGTGTGTGCGCAAACCTTGATAAGAAACCTGCGAGACAGCTCGACCCGTGTGACGTTAGTGAGGCCGACACTCTGGCAGATGGACACGGTGTTAGTGGACCAGGCGGTGGAGAAGTTTAACCTGACGAGCAAAACAGCAAAAACACAAATAAAAACAGCTTGAAAACATTTTATTTTGTTAAGCTTGTTCATCCAAATGTCACAGATTCAATAATTTCTTGCAATCACTGATCATCTAAAATGAAACCATATGTTATTCCAAAGGGCATTCGTAAGAAAAGACATCATATTCGCTCCTCAATCTGTCTGACAGATTAAAAATAAAAAATCATCATTTCCATTTCATCCTCCAGTGGACACAGTGAACATCTGCTTTTCATCACAGGAAAAAATATTCTTATCTTTTAATTTACTTTATGGCAGCAATAAGAAATCATTTACATATGGTTATATTTTGATTCAAGAGCAGACTCTGGAGGGCGCTAGAGTGTGTTTGTGTGTGTGTGTGTGTGAGTGTTTTTCTTGTTGAATTTTGGTTGCATCTGTGAGGAAATGGAAAACATTTCCTTCATTACTGTTACTAATGAACCTTTGATTACCATCAACTAGCTTCATCATTTCCCACATTGCAGAGCTGATGCCCTGTTCGTTTCAGTGTTAACACCCATTTAACAACCAACAACCCATTTCTAATTTCCAAAACTGATTTAAAGTTCTATATTTGGGTCATGTGATGAGCACTGGGCCATCTCCATGACAACACCATCTGCTGATTAAGTCTGTGAGACACTTCTAAAAAGAACTCCAGAGGAGCTTAAAAGTTGACCTTTCATTAGGTTTTTGTTTTCATGTACTTTCACACCTAACATTTTGAAACCTGCTTACGGTTTGAAAGTCTTTTTTGTGTACTTGGACTTGGCAATGTGGCCTTGAAATAATGCAGTAATTAGATCACTGACACAGATAAGACAACCTATAATTTTTTATTTTGTATCCTAAAAATTAGGTTATAAACTACAGCACATCGCCACCTACTGGATCAGAAAGTGTAGATAAAGTGCTTATTATGCTAAGTTGGCTTCAGATCATCATCTCTATTTATTAGCTTTAAGTTCAACTTTATATTTCATTATCAGTTGAATCAACCAGCAGCAACCTCCTCCTTTGCCAAGCAAAAATGCCAAGAACTGCAGTTCTTCAAACAGCCACTTGAGACTGACTTCAAGAGTGAGTTCATTCCCAACAGTCCCACATTTTTAGTTTTAGAGCAAAAATAAACAGCTTTGTTTACAGACTGGTATTAACACTGTTTTGGTCTTTATAGCTAATTTCCCTGTTCATGTCGACTGCATGTAAGGTAGGTTTTTGTTTAACTCATTCAATTATTCATTATCTGTTAAGGCTTACGCATATTAAAGGGTTAAAGTTAGGCTAGCTGTTTGCTATTCAATGCAGTCAGTGGTAGTAATGATTATCCTTTGCAGCTCCACCCTCCTGTCCAAATATAGTCACTTCTGACTCCAGTAAACCAAGATGGTGATGGGCACAACACCAAAGTGGTGAACCACCAAGCAATAGGTGATGTAACGTTTTTTTTAATCACATTTAAAAAGATGCAAATATTATGGAGATTAATATGATATGTCACACCCCTATTATGTGTTGAACAATTTAAATTTTAAAATATACAAATTTTAAGAAAGAACATAATGTCCATTCTAGGACAAAAGCAGAGCTGTAGCAGGTGATGCAGGTCATTTATCATGCTCATACCTGGGTCCAATCTCCACCAGTTTGGCCTCGCTGTCCTCTGTGAGGTTTTGTTTCTCAGACAGCAGCACTGCCTGCAGGGGAGGGCGAAACAACCAGAGGAGAACTTCCTTCTGCTCGGCATTCAGACTCTCACAGCCTGCAGCAGAGAGCCGGAGGAAACAATGACAACACAGCAAAATACATAAACGGAGAAGACAGAGTGTGTGTGGAAAATCCTGAGGCTACAAAAGGCAAATTTACGTGTCTCACATTTTTTTTCACAATTGCTATGCTGCACACAACCTCTTCGTCTTCAATCATTAGCATCATCATTACCAACTGACAAGCTGTTGCACACTAACCTGTCAGCTCCACATTGAAGCACAGCTCAGTGGTGATTGACAGCTGGGGGTAGAGCTTGGCTGCCCTCTGTAACGCTCGCCCATTCACAGCTTCATTACTGTAGAACCTCACTACAGCCATGACTGATGCAGAGAGACAGAGAAATAAATCCAGTTTAAAGAGTAAGAGACCTCAACTTATAGAATTAATCACAGGATGTCAGAGATGATAAATTACGTGCATCAACTATTGATATTCTGAAGTAATGGATCACTAAACCAGAGGTTGGAGGACATAACTGATGATCAATAATAAATAAGGGCTCTCACATCTCTTCTCACAGAGGCTGAACTTTGTCTCCAGTTCAGTTCAGTTCAGTTTAAGAAAACCAATAATCAGATAGCAGGTCACTCATGACACCATGCAAAGCGTGCAGCTTACTTCAAACCATGTCATCTCTCTCAGTGATGGTGGTTTTAATGTAAATTATTACATTAAAACATGTAAAAGGAATATTTAAAATGTTACAGTTATTTCATAGTAAATCATAATTATCTGTTCACATAATATTGACTTAAAAATACAAAAAATACTTCACTTAAATGCAGATACTTAAGTGTTAAAACTGCTTTGATCAACTGACATAATAATTTTTAAAGGATACAAATCAATTTAAATGTAACACTTTAACAATAAATTGTCACAAGACACAAAACAGTTCTGATGTCATGGCTGATTAATCAAGATAAGATAAACGTGTATCTGAGATGAACTTATCCAAACTCTGCACACACACATTGACACTCAGCCTGCTGACATTTCACTCATTGATTGTGTGCATGGTGCAAGTCATACACTGTACGGTCAGGAGCTTTCTGTTAGTCCTTAGCCACACAAAGAAAACTGTAGTCCACTTCAGTACACACACACACACACACACACACACACACACACACACACACACACACACACACACACATCTGGACAAATATCTTTACAAAAACTCATTGTAAAGCAACGTATTGTATAAAACAGCTTTTAAAACATGGAGGATACAGAGGATAAAAGTTCTTCAAGTGTTTTTTAACAAAAGAAACGAGACAGCAGGGATTCCTGTCCTGTTGGAGTTGGAGATGTTTCCATTGTTTTGGCTACTTATGTTGCAGCTACATGGCTAAAAGGCACCACAGTTAGCTAGCAGCTTGTTAGTAACGTTAGCTTAACTTACGTGTAGCAGCTTCAGTGGTTGAGTTTTATTATAGGATGAAAAGAAGTTTGTCTGCCTCTCACCCCTGGAGTCCTGGAGGAACTTCTGCTCCTTCTGAATGAACTGGCGGTGGTTTGGTTTGAGAGGTCTGCTGATTGTCAGGACGAGAAGGATGGATGGACCTTCACTCCCACGTGGGAGCCCCTGAACTGCGAGCGCATGCGCACTGATACTCTTTTGCAATTTAGTTCTCTCAGCTTGAAGTTACAGGACAAGATCTTATGACTCTTCTTAATAAGTTAAGAAGGACTTTATGTTCTAACAGTTAAACTTGAACGCTTCTGTATTATGAATTTTGTAGTTTTCCTTTATTTTCATTTTAAATTAACCTCAGTACCCAGTGTGGAACTCATTGTACAGCTGAAAGTCTCACAAGGTGGCTGTATAATGGCTGGTTTCAAGGTTTTAGGTTAGATAAAGATACATTTGGCTTTTAAATGAAATTTTTGGTACTCATCCACTGGAAGTTTTTTCCTTGTACCATGGAGAATTCTTTCAAACAGTATTTAAACCTTCATAATAAGAAACAAAATTATACAGCTTCATTTTACATTTAATTTTCTGTTTCCTGGAAAAATCTATGTTTAATTTGGTCCATTTCATAAAACTCATAGATTATAAAGCCAAACAGCTAACCTGAAAAATTAAAACTCAAAATTGTTTTAAAATTTAAGAGATTTTCTTTGTTTTCTAGGCTTGTACAGAAGGTTAGGCTCACATGGACTATGGCTTCAGTATTTATAGAGTCCGGGTTATAGCCTTGAGACTAATGGGGAAGTTTCACATTTATAATACAAGGACAGACTTTCCTCATTAAATTGGCTTGATGTGGCTAAATTTGACAAATAAAAAGCCAATAAAAGCAAAGAAAAGTTTCAACTTGAACTTTCTCTTCACATGTACTCGGCTAATTGTTTCAGAGATGTTGGAAAATATCTGCAGGATGTGCAGACTGTGTCTTTGATGGAAGTGTTGAAAAAAAAAACAACTCCCACACACAGAAGAGTCAGTATCTGCAGTCTTAGATATATTTAATAAATTAAAGCCAAGGTACAAAAAAACAATGTACATTTCATACCTCCCTCCCCTCCTACAACTTCTACTCTTTCTATAAACTGCGCCAAACATTGTTATATTTTCCCACCTCAGAATGAGACCACAACACACATCAGTGTTGAACATCCAATTATTTACCCTTCAAATCAGACCCAGAGGCAGGACAGTGCATTCACAGAGCTGATTCCTGCCTCACATTTCAGGCTAAATCACATCTTTTCGCAGCGTCTCATACACTGAATTTGTTCGCCCCCTGAGCTCCCCAACCCCCTCCCCACAAAACACATACATGCTACATGTCTGCAGGCACCTCGGATAAGACAGAAGGATTAGACTGAGATTAAGTTTATCAGAGACCACAAAGTACATTTCGGTGCTGAGTGTTATTGGATGTCAACAGTTCCTGCAGATTCACAAGGCAGTGAATGTTATAGCCATCACATTACTTCACCAATAACGTCTCTGGCATGATGGATGAGCACAGAATGTCGGTGTTTATTGTTGTTGCTAAGGCTGAATAACTTTCTCAGAGATCTTACGCTTTGTTACAGAGCTCTCTAATCCTTGGTCCTCTCCAAGGCAAGTGACAGGATGGATGAAAAGGATTGATGGATAAAAGCATTTTGTTAGGAGCAATGGTTGGTATCAATAACAGATAACTGAGTGTGGTCAATGATTAACACTGGTTGGTCATTCCAGATCATAAGGAGATTAAATAGATGGGTGTGATTGCTGGCGAGCAGCAGTGGTGAAATGCTGGATATGCCTGGTCAGTCCATAAGAAAAGAGTAGTCTGAGTGTGGCGTGAAGAAATGAATGGGCTCTTTGTTTAAAAAGATAGGAGGAAGTTATGGATGTGTACTGTAGGTCCAATATAAGTGCACTGAACGAAGTGGAAAAAGATACATCTGTGCAAACACAACCTCTCATACATACAGGTATGAACACACGCATACACTCAAATACACAGAAGTGTTCAGCAATAACTGTTAATATGCACAACTTGATTAATATTTTTGCACGATTACAGTGACTAAGCAGTTCATTGTCAGGATTATTAATCCCTCCAAACTCTCAGTTCCCTCCTCAGTTTCCATCTTGTGCCTGCAGCGACTATAATTTCTTTATTCCCTCCAGCCTTCACCAGGCAGTCCTGCTTTACCTAAGGGACCAATGCATAAAATCCATTCCCTAGGACCAGGGGACACTGCAGTACGACCAGGCGGGACTGTATGTACATGAGGTACAGCCCTGCACATCAAGGGCTTGGCAAGAGAGCAGACTGTTTCTTGTGGTTTTCAGCTTTTTTCCCCACTCACATCCCCAAAAAGGCATATATAATAAAAAGTGACAAATTCACATGTCATGATAATTTGGCAAATGCAGAGATCGGGGGGGCATGCGCTGGAATTAATTAAATTGTATGAATGTCATTTTTCCTGCAGAATCCCCTCCTCGCATTGGTCCTTCTCTCTTCCCATTAGCAGCAGCAGGACTGACAACCACCATCTCTCTATATGTGTACACATATACATTTATATAATTAATTTGATTTTATTTTGAAAAATAATGTCAAGTAGCTACGTACGATACCACTACCATTTTCATATGGATGCTAATCACCAGGAAACAGCCTAGGAACCACGGGAAGATCTAGAAAGGCAGAACAAGACAGAGATAGAAGAAGGCGTGAGGCAGCATGCTGGGAGTGCTGCTCGAAGCTCTTCCAAAGAAAAGACCTTTAAATAAGAGGAGAGAGGAAGGGGAGAGAAACAATCACTCTCATAAAAGAAAAAAAATTGGAGCAGAAAGCCACCGGGAATTTCACATTTGTCCATTAATCCGATGGCAGGTCTTTGCTGGAATGGTTCCATGTCTTTTCCTGCGGCGGGGCGGGCTATCATTACAATCATGTCATGATATCTTCACTGATGGGGTTTGTGAGAACTGTATTGTTGTGGCGTCCAGCTGCTTTGCGCTGAGGGCAGAGGTCACGGTTAGGTACGAGTTCAAGGGTAGAGGTTCAATATTCAGCGGCATACTCTGTTCCATGGAGCCCTCTGCACAGGAGTGTGAACTCCTTCACTATGTCCTTCACCCTCCTCTTGTTCACTCGTTCTCTGCACGAAAGAGGAGGCAGTCATAAGGAGGAATTTATGCAGATATATAGTGCGAATGTGAAAAATCATGTGGCCGACTGTATTAGTCAATGTTACCTGAGTATCTGATATGAGAAGTTGTCTTTCTGTTCAGTTGTGACTCGCGATGATGGGAAGCCAGGTGGCTGCAGCGCCTCCTTCAACCACACAGCAAGCAGAGAAAAGCAGTGCTTGTTCAGGCTAAAAAGCACCTCTGCGAACTGGTCCATCAGGCTCCTAGATGCCCCGCCTCCGATGCCCTGGAGAGAGCAGTGGAGGAATTTGACAGTGGGGACTTAATTCCAAGAAGAAAGGAAGAGATGTTTGATGTGCGAGAACACTGCCAACTGCACATCAGAGAGGTGATGAAACTTCTCTGTTGTGTGATGTGTAAATGAGTAACGTGGTGCTTCTCACCTCCAGCACGGCCTGGATCAGCAGCTTTCCATCCTCCTGCATCACTCTGGCCAACGGAGGCACGTCTGAGCAGTGTGGCAACAGTTCAGTCTACAGCAGGAACACAGAAACAATCAGCACACTGAAAAACCAAATGACTCATTCATAAAACAGGCATATTCTTGCAAGTTTTAAAGTTGTGTGCCTGTGTGCGCTTACAAAGAACAAGCATGTTGACTTTACTGTGGGAGCCTCTGGAAATTTGAGCGACAGAACTCCTAAAAAAGGGAGAGGGAGTGAGAAGCATAAATAAACTACTGGAGGATGGTGTCAAACATTTACAGTTTGTACTTTGTACTGACAGGCACATATTTTGCAGGAACTGTAGCAAAACACCAGGAACAGTGTGTAGGGGCGTGTGTTTATTTAAACAATGTGAAAACTTACCGCAGTGGAACACAGCTTTAACGTCAAGACTCTCAGACAAGAACAAATCGGGCTTCCGTTTGAGGGCCTAAGAGGCAGATAAAGGCATTAAACAGAGATGTTTCTGTCGTCCCAACCCAGTCGGTACTGCTTCACCACATTCCACTGCATAAGCTCCTTCAAAATACTTCTAACAACAATACCCGCTCAGCCTGGTAGCCGGATCTGACAGCAACACAGGACTGAGTACAGATCTGCCTACCAGGCTATAGCACTCTCCATCTGTTTAGGAAAAACTATATCCGAACTCATACAGAGATCCTCCAATGCAGAACTCAGCAGGTATAACAAACAAATTGCAAAAACTCAAACTTTGAAATCATTGGAAACTTAAGTCAAACTAAAGGCAATGATGGTTTTGTTTCTCAAAATCAATTCTATTTGAAACATTACTTTTCCTTGTTTTTGGTTGACTGGATTGAAACAGAAGTGTGTAAGTAATTAACATGTGCAGATAAAGAGAAATACAACTCATCTCGTAATAATGAACTCATTCAGGATGAAGGAGAGGAGAGAGGGAGAGAGGGAGAGGGAGAGAGATGAAGGTCAGATCTATCCAAAGATAGAAAACAAAGGAAGAAGAATGAAGACGGAAGACAAAAATATAAAACAGAAGAGCCATCAGCCAATTTGTCTGAACTGATTAATATTAGTTGAATATTAATTCACTTGGGCTTTGATTGGCTCTGGGCTGGAATGACTTCAGAGGAGGACTGAGCTCAGAGACTAACCAGTCACCTGGGACCACAACGCTGAGTTACATCATTTTCCTGAGAGCGCCGCATCAGCTGAAATATTTCATTTAAGGCGCTGAGTATGTTGATGTATTCCAAAGAGCAAATGTGCTCTGATGTTGACTTTAAAAAAAAGGTAAAAATTTGTAAAAATTTTAAGTGCTACGCAGCCTGTTGGAGAAATATAGTAAACCAATGTGATTGCTGTCTGTCTTAAAGTCATGAGAATTTCTGGACGTGAAAGGTTCATGAAATCTTTCCAAAATATATTAAATGTCAAAAATGCACCATAATATAGCAAAAAACAGGCAATTTTGTCTTTCTGGCCGAGGAAACTTTGGAAGTACAAGATTTTCATTTAACTGTTAAAGCATTTTCAGAGAGTAATGTTAAAAATATATAAAACTTGATGTGATTATCAAGATACTGAGTTGCACCGTTCCACAGCAGAGTGATTTTTAAAGGACATTCAAGATCTCTTATCAGTTAATTAGCTGAACACTGTGTGAGTTTTACAAGTTACACAGGATAAGGATGCTTTGTACTCTGTAATGAGCATACCAGACTGATTTGGGAGATTTCTGCAGGTAAAACAATAACCCTGCATAAGGTCCATACTTTTTGTGGTGAGGTGACTGTTAGAATCAAAAGCGTTTGAGGAGAGACAGACATCTGTTTTTCAAACATTCCTCTCATGTTTCATTCCTCTGCCTCGCCTATGTGATGGGACACCTAAAGGCCCGGTAACAAAGAATAGGAAGAGGTAGAGAGGGAGAAGAGGACAGAGGAACAGGGAGAAACTAGAAAAGAGAAAGAGAGAGAGAGAAAACCCAAAGTGAATGAAATAAGAAACCAAAAACACACCTGAGCTTGGAGTTGCATAAATGAATCAACAATATCAGGATGATCCCTGGGTCCTAAAATATAATAAAGATGAAACTTAAGAAATCATAAGAGAATAAGAATAATATACAAACAGCAACTGAATAGATTCAACAGTCATGTGGAAATAAAAGAGAACTCAAAAATATTTCATTGAAATAATTCACACGTGAGTAAGGAACGAAGGGGAGAAGGAGGGGAGGGGGCATATGAAGCTTTGGCAGAGTCTTGGAGGAACAGACCAACCAAAAACAAAAAACAGGCAGAAGACAAAGACATGGGTCTGTTTGGAGAGAAAGAAAAGAAATAAGTAACGATAGAAAAAGAACAAACCTAAAGAAACAAAAGTGGGTTTGGAGTGGGAACCCAGGAGGCACCTCTGTTACTGTTACAGTTTGGAGGAAAAGGGGAACCAAACCTGAAAGAACCCCCCGTCTGACCTCCTTCCCATGAGGCACCGCTGACGCCAATGTGATCAAACAAAAATCAACATTTCCTCGCAGACTTTAAAAAAATGCCTCAGGGGAGGAGGTTTGTGTGCAGGGTCCCTTCAGAGCCAGTCAATAAGATCCCCTTTACTTCAAAGGTGAACCCATAGCCATCAATATAAATATATAAATCACACTCATTGATCAGGAGAGGTTCTACTGTCACTACCTCCATTATGCTGGACACAGACTACAGGACGTTTTTTTAAAAGTAAGACAGGTTGCAAATGATGCACAATTAAACACACATTTCCTGTAGAACCTTCTGGACTGAAGAATCCATATGGAGATACCTGATTTTCAAACATGGTTTTCTCCGATGGCTTAAGATTGATGTTGGAAGGACTCCAACAGCAAACTTGTAATGAAACAGAGGAAATGTCTGTAGTAAGCGCCCAGCTTTAGCTGTTCCCAGACTCCAAACAAGTTTCCTGCTCGATACCCCCCCTCCAGCCCTCATCCAGACACAATCCTTGGAGAGAATTCAGGACTTATTCAGAGGGCTGTGATGGAGAGGCCGACTCTAAGACCAAGCACAGCAGTGGCTGCAGCTATAATGAGCTCCCACAACCTGCTTTATTAAATGTCAGCCGACTGAATAAGCTAGTGGTCTCTGTGATGTGACTGTAGTGTGTATTGATATGGTCTACTGAAAGGCACCTGCTCAGAAAAAAAAAGAGTTTAGAGGCAGGAGGAGAGGCAGCCATTACTTAACCAGTCAAAGCAGGAAAGGAGGAGAGTAAAAAGGGGGCAACACAAAGGGAAGGGGAACGGCAGACGGAGCTGGTACAAGTGGCCTAGCCCAAGTGTAGTGGATGAAAGTTTATCATCTCATTCATGTCAATCTTATGTTGAGTTATGAACAGAACTCAAGTCAGCCCACAGAAAGAAAAGCCTGATCAGCTTTGAACGCCCCACAAAAGAAAAGTAATTTTCATGCAGCCGAAACACTGAAACAGTAAATTCAAATAAATCAATTTTAAAGATGAAATAAGCAACTACTCAGCTGACTAATAAAGAAAATGTTGCAACACGTTAAATAATAATCTTAAAATGATTATATCAACATTAAGTGGAAACAGAGGCCATTCACAAAATGATAATTTGAGCCTTTGTTACTTCAAAACATCAGGCAGCCAGATCACTTTGTTGTTCCACTAGCATTAATGAGTAACAAGAGCAAACATTTAAAGGTCGACTTTGACAAAACAATCAAATGAGCTCTAACCTTTCACCATTTTCCTATTTGTGGCCCTGAGGCTGAGATGTTTTATTGTCTAGAAATTCAACTGTACATTATTATTCATGTACTATTGCAGTAGGGAGTAGTAGCATACCATCCTAATATACATAACTTTAAAAAACTTTTTTGTTTTCTTTTGTTTTTACAAAGACTTCACAATTTCAGTCTTCAGTTTTGGACCCTGTGAAATCAAATATGATCAGAAACCTGAACAGACACATATCACAGTATCCACAGTACCGCCCTTCACTGGACCCCCTACCTTGCTGGAAGATGGACAGTGTTACCGAGGTAACCAGCTCAAACAGAGCCTTGATGGGTGGGAAGTGGTCCGTCTCACTGGCAAAGATATGCACCATCTGAAACAGCAAGATTTCACATCAGATACTCACTGTGTTTATTTGCACAAAATAAATAAAATTACTGGACGCAAAACTTGCTAGCTTTTTTTTTCTCTGCGCAAATTTGTCTGAATTTTTCATAAAACAGAAAGTTCAGCTGCAGAAGCAGACACATTTGGACTTTAGTTTAATGTAAATTTTTAGTTACAGCTACACTTTGGGTTGTACTTCTGTGAATGTAAACATTCACTGTTCATTGTATCCTCTATCCTCATTAACCTTGAGCTCAATGGCGCGTTGCTGATTAGCTCGCTCACAGCCCTTTCTTACAAATCTCTGAATCTCTGCATGTAACTGCAAAAAATACTAATGTGCATCTGTGTGTATGTGCACATGAATGAGCGTGTACCTGTCGTGTGAGGTCAAGGGCCGAGGCCTGGGGAATTGTACTGTACATCTGCCCAAGCATCTCACTCAGCTGAGACACCATGGGAGCAAAGTCATGGAGCAGAGTCTTCACTGACTTCTCAAAGATGGCACACACAGCCTGAGGAGCAACATAAGGTCAGCTGTACTGACATTACATTACACTGAACTACATGGACTGATTTCTTAAAAAGAGGAGGTTTAAAAGTGTGTGAAGCACATGTTGATGACTCACCTCTACAACCTGCGAGTCGTTTAGCCACTTACTGAGTACAGTCTGTATGAGAGCAAACACTTGTTGCAAAACCACCACCACCTGAAAAAGCAAAAGTTCACTTCATTAAAAATAAAGACTAAAGACAAAGTTATAAATGAGCTGCAGCAGCAGATTAGCATTAACACATGGGTGAATGCCTATGAGGAGAATGACTAATGACTAGGGTTGAGTGACGGGGCAAAAATTTCCCGATGGCCATCCTCAGCCCTCCAACAAGCAACAGTCAATGTGAAAGCAGCAGGGGGGTTGAAGAGCTCATGTTGCTGTGAGCATCATGAGCCCCACTGAGTCTCACAACTACAATACAGCAGAATACTTGATTGCAAAGCATTAATGTAGAACATACTGTACAATCATACTGGTCAAAATCTGTCGTCTGTAGACTTTGCTTGTTTTTGTTTGTCAGTGCATTCATCCAATCATTCAACCCTTATTGGTGGCAGTGTTAATGATGATGTGTGTGGTTACTTACAGGGTTTGGTCCAGGTGGAGGTGGGGCTGTTTTGACAGGTGGTGCCGAGCTGTCTGCTGACTCGTCGTCCTGCTTGCTGATGTCGAGCGTAGTGAAGAGGTTGGAAAGCAGACCCAAGATGTGAATGATTGCTAACTTATTGGAGGGATTGGGCTGTAAAAAGAAAAAAGACAGAAGAAGCAGATCGTTTCATTTGGGAATTTGCTATTTTACAACCGATCCCAACAGTCCATCTGGCTTTAGTGCATAATGGCTGCTTAAAAACAAACAAACAAACAAACAAAAAAAACAGCTTAAATATTTAAAAAGTACTCCAAAGCTGGAAATGCTACTGAGCTTTTACTACTGAACCGGATGAACCATTTTACAAATGGATGCAACAAATCAATAATATGCTAAATATGTTTATCTTGGGCTCCCTTGAGTATCTGTATTACAGCATTTCTTTTTAAACTTTATTTCATGTCACTATGTTAGTGTAAATTTATATATATTAACAATGCATGCAATAAATTTGGTGAATAAATGTAGGTGTGTGATGTGATGTCAATTCAACATTTAGTGCCAATATTTGAGCTACTTTGTGTTTATGTGCAATGTCTCCTTAATTTTTAACACAAAAGAAAAAGAATACAAAAATTTTAACTGTGATGCAAATAAGTCAGTAAACAAAAATATAATCAATCACAATATTAGTTACTTTAAATTACCAGTTTTAAGACAGTCTTTTTTTAAAAAATATTTTAGGGCATTTGTCATTATTATTCACAGCGTAAACACAGCACATTAATTAATAAATAATAACTTTACATACTTAAAATAGCAAAAAGCAAATCAATGGGCGGGTATTACAGCAATGTGACAGAAAGAAGGTAATGGCTTGTTCTCACACCTTTTTTTCTCACTGACACCTTTAAGTACACACACACACACACACACACACATATACACACACACACGCATACACACGCACACACATCCCCTCCCTCAGGTAAATTCATTAATTAGGGTTCCATTGGTCGTGTTTAATAATTGCTCTGTCTCCATGGTGATACAACAGAGAAACAAGACTGCAAAGAGACTCTTGCAGCCAGACCTCTCGTCCCTCGCCAACATCCACCTCCCCTCACAATGCTGATGCTCTTACTGTGCCATAGTCATCCTACAACAACAACAGTGTGCCCACATAATGCCTGAAGCCTCATTAGGGTTGACTTCATCAGTGTTTGCAGCCAGCCCCATCGGACATAGTGGTCATTCACCCCTGATGTAATGTCACCTAAAGGTCTCCCCACTAGGTGCCACTATTTGTCCGGCTCCAGACACAGCACCTGATTTCTTAGTCTGATGTAATGCCAATACATCACAAAGCTAGACAGAATACAATAAGAGAGGCAGGAAGTCCAAGAGGATAGATTAGACAGTGTGTGACAGTAAGTGTGTTAGTATCGTGTAGGGGGTGGGGGGGTGGGAAAGGACCAGACGGAGAGAGAAATGAAAAGCTTCATCTAAGCTGACATCTTTGTTCACTCCACCCAAAGACTTTAGTGATTGTAGAACAGGGGATGAGGAGAAATTTGACTCTATGTACAGTTGATATCATGCTGAGTATTTTAAGACAATTTTGGCTCCACATTTACAGCATTCAGCGAGATAGTCTGAAACTCCAGGCTCTATTGGACCTGACATTTAAACTGGGGAAAGAATTTTCTTTTTGCACAGCTTTGTGCATGCACATGTAAAAGCATGACCTATTGTAAGTGTAGCTACTTTTATATTTTCTCAGTCTGTCTTCTCTCTTTCTGTGGTGTGTGCATGAGTGTTTGCCTGAGTGAGACAAAGTGTGTATTTGCTACTTCCATGTGAGTCACTAGCCCATGGTGCAGGGTCAAATCCAATCTGGTCCCGCAGAGAAATGTTCCACCGCAGTGACACCACACAGACACAAGGCCTGTTTCTATTGGCTGCAGTCCAACTGTGGCAGCTCGGTCTTTATGTGTGAGCGTGCGTGTGTGTTTGTGTACTGCTAAATGATGACGTACGCACCGTCTCATCTGCTAGCTTCTCCAGTTGCTGGATGTACGGAGTGATGAGAGAGTGGAGGTTTCTTAGGATGTCTTCCACAGGGAGAGCGGAGAGAAGGAAGCCGAGAGCCTGCATCAGCCACATACACTGACTTGTCTGCAAGAGAGGATGATTGTAGGTTAAGCTCTAGTGAGAGCAGGGAGCTTAAAGTCTAAGAGTTTTATAAAGAGACAACACAGATTTTTCACAATCTCACATGTCATCTTCAGACTAAAGGCAGCAAACATGTTATGCAATTCTTTCACAGCAATCTTTATTTAAATGTCACTTCAGAGCTGAGAGCCAAGGAAAAAAAGTGTATGAACGTGAGAGAGCACAAACTGACCTTGTGAATTTGCTTTATAAGCACCTCCTTGAGAGAAAAGAGAAAGTCAGAGTGATGGTTCAGTTTTTTTGAAAGCACAACCAAACACACCAAAATTAGCAATAAGGAGTAACTCCGAAATAAAACTACTTTGAGGTGATTTCAAAGAGTAAATCTTATTTCTGGAAAGCAGGAACAACATAAAGTCTGCAACATCTTCTATGTTAAACTTGAGAAAAAGAAAAAAAAAAGCTAATACTTGCACACATACCTGAGAGACAGCTACTATGTTGGTTGCGTAGGGTGGGAGGTCATACTTGCACTCCCGACAAATTTTCTTGAGAGTAGAGACAGAAGAAACAGAAAGGTCTGGGTTTCCTAAAGCCTGAAGCACCAAGGGCAAGACACTGCTGAGCATCACTGGGTGGTCTGCCAACCATTCAGCCAAAGCACCTGGTGGGAGATAAACAGTTCAGACACTGGATGAGAAACAATGAGTGTTCCTGGACTGTGATTTTTGAATTACACTTAATTAGTTTGCATTTTTTGATGACTGCAAAGATCCTTTTAATCTGACCATGAAACTTTTCTCACCTATAGTGAACATCACTGTGTCTGCTAGTTGGACATTGTTGATGGTGATTCTGGGGATGAGTCCAATCAGGCCTGGGATGACGTCAGAGTAATTCACATCTATCGTCTCAGCTATAGACTGGAAGCCATAAAGTAAAGCTTCTGTGTGCTGGAGGAGGACAACACAGTTAGTACATTTGCTTAAGCATGAGTTTATAAGGGAAAAGCATTTCAGCAATGACCAAATACTGAGGTTTGAGTTCATTAAAAGTAACATGACACAATATGAACATGAAAAATGCAGCAAATAGTTTTTACTGTAAATATACATTTTAGCATACTTTTTCCTGTTCTTTAGGTTTTTCTTGAGGTTTGTTTTCATTTTTGACAGTGGACTTAATGCTTCTAGCTTAAGTTATTTTGTAAAAAGATGAAAAAATTTAAGTACTGGTCTAGAAAAACTGGTTTATTAAGTCTAGGGTGACGCATTCCCAGTACTGGTTTCGGTGCAACACTCAAAAAAACAGAAAACCGTTCACATTTTCCCTTTGCTCATCTGTGTATGTCTCACCCACCTGCCATGATGTGGGCTGCTCTGCATTAGTCAACAGTCTTCCGAGTTTATCATACAGGTTACTCAGCAGCTCTGCTCCCAGCATCTCATAAACGTACATGAGTGTGTCAGAGATATCCACCCTGAAGGACAGATAAGCAAAAACAGCCATTTTAGGGGCTCACAATCTTGAAACCTTATCCATTAATCTATTTGCCAGACAGGTTTTGTCCTCTCAGCTGCCAGTCCAGTGAGAGTCTATTACAGAAAAAAAAAACATCATATGCTGACCAATCATCCTGTCAGCGGGTAGTTTCTGAAACACTTCGACTGTCACGAAAACACTTGCACACAGCAGTGTGTAGTAGAAATAGGCATGTGCAATACACAGGGACAGGTACAGGCATATAAAAAACACACACACACACACACCTATAGATCCTGAATTGTTCTTTCTCGTCCGATGACCAGGATTCATACTCTTGGTCGGAGGGAAACTGAGCCTTGTGAAGCAGAACATCCACCAGCTGGAAATACACTGGCCTGTAGACCTGCAGATATACTGCCTGCTTATCCGACTCGAACGACATTATTTCATCCTGAAAATGGAATAAGGAGAAAAAGAAAATGGTCTTGGGTCTGGAGAATAAAATTGTTTATGCATTTTACAAAATAAGAGCTTCTGTTAAGTTTAAAAAATGATATTTTTGTCATTTTACAGTATTTTTCATTTATCATTAAGAAAACAATCCCAGTATCAATTATCCAAGATGAAACTGCTTGTACAAACCAAGTAATTAATTATGAGGAATAAGGTAGAAGACAAAAAAGCTCATTTCAGTATTTAAAAACTGCAAACAAAACAGTGAGGAAACAGCCAGTAGCACATTCATTCAATCTGGCTGTGCAGGGAGAGTTTGTTTTTATAAAGTCTTTCTCAAGATGACCGTTTCAAGTAAGTGTCTACAGAGCCTTGCCAAGTAACAATGGCCAAAGCTTGTTTTCTGCAGTGATTTTGTATGCCTAGATCAGATAAAACTGGTCTCAACTACAACATCACTAACACAATACATTACAGAATAGGATAGGATCAAATTTTAACATTCCTTACTTGTAGTGTATACCAGAAGGTGAGTGTGAGTGAGCTGGTGGTCTCATTGACTGGGTAGTGGCCAGGGATGCCTGTACAAAACATGATCATGTTGACTAAAGCCAGGAAGCTCTGCCAGTGGTCCACCTGCTCCAAAAGAGTCCTGGACAGAGAGTTGAGTGGAGCAGGGAAAGAGAGAGAAAAAATGTGTTATCTGGTCATGTCCATTGAGACATTAGACAGGAGACTGTATGACTTGTTTAAGTGCAAATGAATGTTAGGAAAACTGATCTTCTCAGTAGGCTAACTTGTTTGGATTAGTTTAAAAACTGGAAAAGATTTGGACTTTGTCACTGGATTGGCAATGACACATTTTAATAAATGTTGGTTTTAATATCAATGAATAGGACAATATTTTAATTTTACCCCAAGGCTGAATAATTATTTAATCATGTATAAAAATCATTTTTGCAAAGACAAAGTCCCCCCCCCCCATTGTAATCAAGTAATTAGAGGAAAAAGGTGTTGTGTGCCACTGATTTTAAAGGACCTTCAGACAATTTTGTTATCTGTGATATTGGTCTTTAAAACTGACTTTACTTGATATAATCTTTACAGTGATACAGGTCCACTGATAGAAAATACACACCTGGAGTGGTTTTCTCCCAGTGTTACGGCGATGCGGCAGATACCATGGCAGGTCTCCATGTCTCCATTCTGAACAGCCTCTCTGAGCTGCTCCTGAAGAGCCAGTACTTGAGGAACCAATTTCAGCAAAGTGTTCACATATCTATAGGTCACAGACACACATACACAGACAAAAAAAAAACAAAACAAAAAACACCAGAATTGACAGTCAGCAGTCTAGTTCATTTAGAGGAAACGAGTTAAAATACCAACAGAGTGCTGTAGAGATGAGGGTTAGAGAACATTGCATGCACAGCCAGGGAGCTTCCACTGGTGAGTATGAAACTGACTCACATTGCTCACAGCTAGGTTGATGTATTTATTGCTCCCTTTCAAGACAAGTGTTTATTTCAAATCAAATCTCAGTTCAAGTCAGTCCAACCTCTGATCCAGCACACCCACCCTAAAAAACCCACACATCTACTGGGGAACCAGTAAATCTATTCAAAGCTCCTGCTCAGAGCTGCGCTGCTGTCACTTATTATTCTGTCTTCATCCTGCTGTCTCAGTCATTTACAATTCCCCCACTCTAAAACACACATGTGCTGACACACACACACACAACAGAGGCAAACTTACATAGACACATAAACACACTCCGCAGCACAGGCTCAGATCTGGTCATGTGACAACATCAGACAACATTCTCCTGTCATCCTTAATGACAGCAAGTGAAGGGGTGACATTTGGAGATGAAGGGCCTGCGTGTGAGCGTGCGCCTGAATGTCACTGAGGAGATTATGTGCATACGTGAATGCTATAAATGCAAACCATATTACTTGTGTCAGCCCCAGTGGGGTTCTGTGGTATGCAGGAGGTGCTCCATCTTTCATGAGAACATCAATAAGGACGTGGGTCAAGATTGTTGAATATTCATCAATGACACAGCAAGGTTGTGTGACTTTACTGACATAAAAAGAAACAAAAAAAAAAATCAACCAGAAAAACTACTACAACTTGCTAAGTTTCATCAGGATCTATTGTAGGGCTGCAACTTTCGCTTACATATGAACTCAACTCCTGGTTGCTGTTTTAATCAACCATAACATGGCAGAAAAAAGAGAAAAATATTCATCTCAAGTTCTCAAAGAGCAAAAGTGACATTATCACGTTACTTACAGCGTGTAACAATCCCTAATTCAATTCAGCAATCCTCATACTGAGAGGCTGGAATCTTATCATTCTTTGCATTTATCATAATAACAGACCTAAACAATTATTTGATTAGCTGCTGTCAGTGGCCAGAGGGAAATGACACTGATATACATCCTCTGTTCAGTAGGTTAAATACATGTCTAATGTGGTCCAGGGAAGCATTTATTATTGTAATTTTGCTCAGGCCCCATTATAAGCCAAATAACCAGATCTTTGGTCGTGTATTATGAAGCCTGGTCCCCTGCTCAGCAGCCACACTGACTCAGCCTTCTCTGGTGAGAGCTCCACCCTGCTGAGATGTGATGTATACGAATCTGGTCTCCATCTAATGAGCCCATACCTGAGTGTGTATTGGCCTACATCCTCTGTGTTTGGCTGCCTGAGTAGCCCTGTGAGAGCTGCGCAAGGACCAACTGCAATTTACTCTGAGTGAGAGACTGTGTGTGTGTGTGTGTGTGTGTGTTTATGTACATGTGAGTGGCAGACTGCACTCATGCACTCAGAAGATCATTCATTTTTAACAAGGTGCTTTGCAAATGCAGGTCATGCACTCTTAGCTTGAGAGAAGAGGATGTGGTGTGTATGTGATGCGATTAAAAAGGCAAAATGGATTTGTGTGTGTGTGTGTGTTTTTTCATTTCCTTCATAAGAGATGACATTCTGGAGATTCCTATGAGACTGTCTGCTGCAGTCTCCTCTCCTCTAACTCATAGTTGCTGTCCTCTCCTCTTTTGCTCCCTGCCCTGCTGTTACACACATTCTGCCTCCTTCCTGACTCCTCCTTTATTCTCTCCCTCCACCACCACCACCCTCCATCCCCCACCTCTGATCCCCTCTGCAATTACTGCAACACTCAGAGACAGGGGAAATGGGTTGCCTGGCAACAGGATGCAGCTGGACCAATAGCATCCCCCCAAATGAGTTGACTCTAATATGTTTAAACAGAGGGAGAGAACAAGAGACAGGGAGGAGGGCTTAGTACTGATGGCAAGAGAAGGGAAAAGGGAAAGGAGGAGCACAAAGAAACAGGAAGAGTGGGAGAAAAGATAAAATAGATTAAACAAAGACAGCAGAATCTAAGGATGAAAAAAGGTGGGCTTTGACCTTCTAAGAGAGGATGGTTGGGGGAAAAAAAAACTTATGTCAGGTTTTTTAAATTTGTTTCATATCTTTTCCTCCTTGTTCATAGATAAAAACACAATATAAGGTAGTTAAATGTAAACCCATAAATAACATATTGCTTGGATAAAAACAAGAGGTCAAATATGTCCCAAGAGATTTCACAAAGGAGAGAGTGTGGACTTTTAAGAGGACCTGATAAACAGACTGGCAAACACTTGCTGTGATCAATGTGACACAAAACAAGAGCGAAAGAGAGAATTCTAATTTAGAAAAACAAACAAAAAACAAAAACAAAACAAACCCAGAGGAATCCCTCACAATCATAACCTATCCTATAGGAACTCTGGAGCTGTTCTACCTGTAACTTCACCACCATTTGTTTCCCCACCATCTGCTCAGCAAAATGTGACTGTGTTTAAAATAACTTGTCAGCGGCAATTTCACATATCTGAGACCCTCTTGTCTGAGAAGCAGTGCAGAGGTATGGAAGATGGAGACAGATGGAGACTTTCACACCTTCCTCTGTCCTCCTCTTTCTCTTAGCACCCTTTCTTCTCTTTGCGTAGCCCCATCACCCCCACCCTCTATCTCTCTCTCTCTCTCTCTCTCTCTCTAGGGGAGGGGTAATGGGTGCCTGCCATGTCTGAATCAACCAGGGCATGATGACATCTTTACCCAGCTCTGTAACCATAGCAACGCCAGCCAACCGAGAAATGCCGCTCTCCTCCCCCTGGCTGTCAACTTGCCCTGTATCAATCCCTTCCTCTTTTCCTCCATGCCTTCCCAAAGCCCTTCCAGTGCCCACCCTGTCTGTTTCTTGTTCTTGGCTAATGGATCTTTCATTTTTTTCCTCTATTTTCCCCCTTTGACATCCACTTCTGCCATAGTGTTATTTCTCCAGTCAAGCCCAAGACCAATTTCCATGCAATAGCACAGAACAGTTTTCTTTTTCAGGCTTTTCTTGAGGTGGGCATGCTGGTATGAGGGAACGGGGGTACACATTAGAACACACCTTTGGGAGTCCGGCTGTGAGATGGCGTTGACTATTGCCTCTACCGCTGTGTCGAAGAGCTCTGGGTCAGGCAGGGCACTGAAGCAGTCGTGCACCAGGCCTTCGCTCTCGCTGAGGGGCACATCCAGCAGCACCCAGGATGACAGGCAGCGCAGCACGCGAGCTTTCACTGCCCCGGGGCTGTCCGTCCTTCGGAGCAGTTGCTGCAGTAAGGGACACACTGATCCCCACTCCCGGGCCAGGGCACCCCGAACCTAGAGGGAGAAAGATAATGAGGGTTGGACTACTGATGAATTGCTCATTTGTGGTATGCCTCTCTGCTTAATAAGTCAGCTTATTTTAAGTTTTTCTCTACTGGTGCCAATATAACACATGTTGTTTGGCACTGACACCAATCTAGGGGCTGGGCAATAAATCAAATTCTATTTTCAATTACAATTTTGGCTTTGAATGATTATGCAAATGAGATAATTCAGATAAAACAATAATTATGCCTTATTCTTGATTTTAGGTTAATTTAACAAACAAAACCAAACCCCTCAATCATATTTAATGCAAGCAGCTGTACCATTACTTTGTCAGATATTTAATAATTAAATAAGAGAAGCAAAAACTAAGAATGTGGCAAAGTTTTCAATGCCAGCTTTAGGCACTTGACAATTTGTCAATACTCCGATCTAGAGACAAATTTTAGGAACACCTCAAAAAGTTCTGAGGTTTGATACTAACTAATGAATAAATTAATCCAAAGAAAACAAGTTTATACTGGACAGATGGTCGTCACCACCCACAGAGGTGGAAGAAGGACATACCTGCCCTTTTCGGTACTGTGGCAGACGGCTGGTCTGGAACTCCTCCGGCAGGACGGTGAGTAGCTCCAGCAATGCCAGGCAGCGTGCCCGCCCATCCACCCCTCCCCCCTCCTCCTGGAACACCCGCACCATCTCTGTCACTGCGCCGGGCCAGGCCTCAGGCATTGTGTTGAGTGCCAGAGAGGCCAAGGCCACACATAGTCGGGTGAGCACCATCTTGGAGCCAGAGGAGAAGCAGGCAATCTGGGAGAACAGCTGAGTCTTGAGAGACTCATACTGGTCTGTGGGGATGTCTGACCAGTAGCGAGAGATCTTGGTGTGAAGTGCGCTAGCACCAAAGTACTGAATCTCTGGTACCTATTAAACAAAATGGATGCAAATGATGCAAAATTAATTTTCTGTTGTTAATGTGCCCATATGTGTGTGAGTGTGTCCATGTCCATTTAAGTGTACCTTATCTGGGCTCAGTAGGGCCCAGCAAAACTGCCAGGCTTGAGGCGAGACCTGAGCCTGCATTAGCCATTTCTGGGCCAGATTCTTGTTTTCTATATTCGGATCATAGTACAACTGGTGAAGGGCCTAGAAGTAAAGCAAGGAGAAAAGATTAACAAGAGAGAAAATTTTATATAATCTGCAGATGGGTGAACTATGAGGGGATTTAAAAAACTTTGTACATATAAAGTCCATTTGAGAAATGTTTGCAGTTGCTCTCTACACATTTACGATAGAGGGTGTCAGAGATGACAGATCAGCTGAAGAGGACAAATGCAGTCATTTGAGCTCTTGTTCAAAGGAAAGAGATGGTTACCTGGAGAAAAGAGCATCTTTTCTCACTTACAAACAGGCAAACACAGACACATAGTAGAAGATCGCAGTTTACCTTGAAAACCTGAGCAACAGACAAAGCAATGACCTGAAAACAGCACTCTCTGAAATACAGCTCCAAGTAATTTGAGTACTTGAGCAAAGGGAGAACAAGGAGAAAGCCAAAGAGAAAGAAGATAAAGGATGAGTGTGACAGAAGGAAAGAAAAGAAGGGAAAAATGGAGCATTAATTAAACAGACACCTCTGATCCCAGCAGTGCCGAAAGAGAGGTTAAGGCACTAGCCTGTTTCCTCTCACACACACACACATTCATGTGCATGCTCACTGAAGTAAAACCGCTGGCAGCCAGCACCAAGTGTCTGACAAGCAACACAGGAAAGAAAAATCTATTCAGCGAGCTTCTGATCCTTGTCTTTGCCCCTGAAGCCTGCTCACATCAATTCCTCCACCAGCAGTCATCCTCTCCTCTCTTTCTTCTCATGTTTTTCTCTTTATTCATCTTAAGCATCCATCTCAGCTCATTCTATCCTTCAGCTTTCTATCTTCATCTTAGTTTAATCTAAATCTACATTTCTCCTCATTTCTCCCACTGAGACATTTAGGCTGTCAAATAAGAGAGGGAGAAAAAATCTGTTAAGAGACAACTATGGGTCAAAGTAAGAAGAGGCAACTGCAGCTATAGAGAGGAACATCAATACAGAGTCAATTCGTAATGGAAGCAGAGACTGTCAGGTTGTGTTGTTTTCCCATCTGCCATCCTGCAATGTAATAATCTGTCTTCACTTACTGTATGAGATTCTGAAGACGGCTGGCTGGGTGTTAATGAGCTGATTGTTTGCAGAGAATCAGGTGGCATTTGTACTACATGTGTGAGAGGCAGCTATAGGTACAGGTTATGTGCAGTAGGTACTGCATGTGGAGTTTATGTGGGGCTTTGACTTTTTCACAGCTGGTAGGTCTCTGTATTCCTCTAACGTGTACCTAAATCCACTGCACCTACAAAAACAGGCATGAAGCATTTTTCTTTAAATCTAAACAGATTACTTTAGACAGCTGCACGACAGAAATGTGAATGTGTCATTGTGTCGCAACTTGGCAAGGTCTTTCTGTAAACGAGGCTGTGATATCCGAGTTCAGAGCTACAGCGGATCATTACCACAGACCATCATGTGATCGCAGACCGCTCCTTATCCAATCCCAAACACCACACTGTCTGAGCGTGTCTGTCCTTCCTCGGTTTATTATCAAAGCAAGAGACACAAAACAGTCTGTTCATTTTGCTGCTTTAATCTTTTCAAAAAGAACAACCGCCTGTCTCCTCCTGGAAATCCTGCCTGACATCCAACTGTTATCTCAACAAACTAATGGTAATTGTCCATTATTAACTGGTTCTTAGTAAAAAAAAACAACAACAACAACAACAACAACAACAACATGCACTTCATTGGAAACAGTAGCATTTACTTGTAGCTTAAGCAACTAATGCAGCTGAAGCAACTAATTGCATCTGCAGATGGTGGCAACCATCCTGAACCACCTGGCTTCACCTGAGGATGGCGTGCTCTTGGCAGACCCTGTCAAAGGTCATTAGCCTCCTCTACAGTCGCTCTCCAACAGGAGGAAAAAAGGGAAGATGGATGCAAGTGAAAAAACATGGCTTAGCTAGACAGAATCACCATCTGCTCCCTCACATAACCGCAGATTTGCTGTAGCTGATAAACACTCCTGTTCTTACTACTGAATGAAGGAGAGTAACTACAGTGAAGGTTTTTGAGCTGTGTTTACAGAGAACACAATGATTATAACATAAATTTTTTTAACTTCTAAAAGATGATTTTCATATTGAAAATTATTAGAAATTGCAAGGCAGAAGATGTAGATAAAGAGAAGTAGCTGGGTCTAAATATTGGCAGCATTTATTATGTTTTTCATATTTCATAAAAATGAATGCATGAGGCTAAACACACACACTTTGGACAAGTCTTTGCACACTGTGTTTGCACACAGCAGGTAATAGTGTTTCTTTGCCATAGGTTCAGTACGTTTTTGAGCCATCTGTCCACTAGATTGTGACACTCAAAGTCATTGCAGTGATGGGAGGGCAGTGTTGGTGCTGTGCTACAGAGGGCATCATCACACCACTGACCCAACATGACACTGCGCTATAATTGTGAGATCCAAAGACATGCAGAGGAATGATGATTAATGAGGGAACAAAGAATAGTTTGTGTGAGAGTGTGCGCGGGTGGTTGTTGACAGCACACAGCCAAGACAGAAATTAAGAATATCATGTTGCCAATAGTGATAAAATCTCAGCACACATGAACAGCAACAAACCCTTGCACCAAGTGTCTCAACATGCAAACAGCAGTTACATCAATGTTTCCCTTTTCTATCACATTATACAGAAGACTGATCACCTACAGTCCCTAAATCAATAAATAAAAAATCTCCAAGCCTACTGAAATAAAACCCCAAAAAACAGCGCTGGGACATGTGTGTATTATATAACCTACAGACATGTTTCACCTTGAGCCCATTTACAATATTTTTGTCAACAGTTTAAAGGTAATAGTTATCAGATTGTCTCTCCAGCCACCACAAATCTACTCAACAAATGAAGCGTCATATTACAGTGTCGAATTCCTCTGCTATGTTCTGTTATATGTTAGCTGGCAGGCTGAATCATCTCCCCTACTTTTAAATTCCATAAAACATTTTGATAAGACGACGGCTTGCTGTTAAATAACAGCCTATCCAAACTTTACTTAAACTGTTTCAGATAGGCAGAGGTCCACCATAAGCTACAGCACTATTGGATGGACTTCAATAGCCATGTTGACCAAATATTCTGTTACGGTTCTCTTTGACATCATAGTAGTTGTTTGTCTCATGAGAGAAATGCAAATCCTCACAGCACACTGTTTTGAGGCTCTGAGTTTCTTTAAAAATCCACTTGTTTAGTGGACAGTGATTCCAGATGGGCTAATTATCGTCGAACGGAAATGTAAGGCATTATACCCACCCATTCATTTTACACACAAAGATACTCACAATGTAGTACTTTGTGCCACAGACCCCAGATTGAACAAAGAGCTTTCTATTGGACACATACAAATGCTGGGCCAGGAACCATCGTCTCCACCACCATGTCACACTCTCTACCATATTACTGTGCATCAGTGACAATTATGCACTGCTGGTCCTTTTTTTTATATTACTCATTTAGCAACTGGTTTAGCTTTTCTCATCTAATGGGAAGAACAATTTGACCTTCTATTGATGAAAACTCACACATGTGTGCTGGTGTTCTGGATATTTACAGCTGACTGTTGATTTGACTGGTGGAGAGAATAATAAAATTAACAGTAAAAGCAACATCTCAGATTAATCTAACAGTATTAAACCAATGTTCTAACACAGATATCAATATGATGTTTTTAGGTGAACTCACAGATTGTAAAGAAACCTATTGTCTCCATCTCATTCCAGTTAACAGTGTTAGACAGAGTCCATAACTAATTAAGTACAATATGCCATTGAAGTGAAATGATCTAGATAGAATGAAAGCGTGAAAAGAAAAAATCATCAAATGGTCTAAATGTGCTTTCTAAATATAGCTGAGTCATAAAAGAACAATATGTCATCGGTTTTGAAACAAAATCACTGTTATTCCAAAAGTGCTCATAGCCATCATAGAAAGCAATACTTTAGATGATGTTTGTTGTATTTCATCAACTAATAAGATTACTGATGTTGCTGTACCAGAGCCTCTGAAAAACACTGACTGACTGAATAACTTTGAATAAAATATATAAGCTGCTTCCATTTTTCCAGAGTCTTTAAGCATGACAAGCAGATAAAATGGACATAAACATACACGTGAATGACATGACTGATAAAGTTTCTAAACATCTTTTAAATTCAGACTGTTTATTAAGTTCACAGAACTGATTTAGCAACTGCACGCAACTCTTGTTTCTGATAATGAGACTCACAGAGTGACAAATGTATATTTCTTTCTTTCAATCTTAGATGACACATAAATTAAAAACAGCATAATCTTATAAAAATGTATATGAAAATCTCTAGGAATGTCTATAAATTCACCAGAAATACACCAATATTTCAAAACAATTTATTTATGACAGTCACAACTACATTCATTATAAATTTACTTAGATGTGCATACAATATGTACTAGTGTGTCCTATGACTTATTTAATGTGAACGCGGGGAGAATTTTAGCACTTTCTTCACTGGTTGAAATGAGAAATGATCAGATTTCTGAGGAGAATATACACAAGAAAACAGGACCTTGCTCATTGTTTGTCATTCTTTTCCTCTTTCATTACACCACCAGCAAGCACGGTATCAGCCAAAGCCATTTCCCCCACAGGAATGTGCTTCCTTTCCTCAAACCTGCCTCTAATCATTTCTGTCGCATCGCCAACCTCCTCTCAACCCCTCCTCCTTCATTACTGGCACTGTCACAGACATCTACCCTGTCCTACCAGTCCCTCCCTTCCCACATCCCCAGATCCACCTTATCGCATCAACTCTGCTCTTCCACAGGAGCACCTTCCTCCCTCACTCCCTTTCCATCCTCCCCATTGTCTCTCCACCCATTCCCTTGCGTCCGAGTCAGTGACCACCCAGCAGGGAGTTTCATCACCGCAACCTGGCAGCCAGAGCTGCCAAACAAGTGCACGCGCACACACACATACACACACATCCGATCTGATAGAGAAAAACAAGACCCAGACAAGCATTTTACAATGAAAGAGATGGCAAAGAATTGGCGGGCTAAAACCTGTTAATTTACTCTCATCTGATAATGCTCTTTAAAAATTAGAGACAAGACAATAGATGGTACAAGGACTGATGAGTTTACTACCTGTATGAAAAAACACTGCAACATTATCTGTCCTAACAAAATCATTAATGTAAACCGCTATTTTAAATGGCTGCGAGGCAAATAAATCTGTTTTGCTTTGTCTCTCTTTCTGGCTGTCTCATCTGACACATGACCACTTATCTTTAGTCCACAAACCCTATTGCTATGTAACGTTTAGCTGAGAGGCTGCTCGTTGACATGGGATGACTGGTCTCAAAACTCACCTTCTCTACGTTTTCCACCGTGAAGTCCAGGGCGTCCGGTGTGGCTACTATCCTCCCTGACGTCTCCATATCTCCGCTGACACGGAGCTGTCAAATGGTCAAAGAGGAGCAATACATTCAGCAGCTGACAGCCACCTTAAAACTTCCATTTATAGACATTACCACTCTCAAAAAATGTCCATAGTAGCAACCAAGATGTTTAAGTTAGCTTAACGGCATCACAAATTTACATAAAGATGACACGAGCAGCTAACCGGCAAGCTAACGTTAGCTTACTTCACTTAAGGGCAAGCTAGCTGACGCTAACCTACACTATAGCAACGGCTAGCCAGTATGCTACTACCATACTAGCTAACGTAGCAACATGTAACTTGACGCTACTCAGGTGCCAAATACGACCGAGCCAGAAAAAAGTATTATCATTTCCAGAGACTGAAAGCCTTATCTGAACAAAACCGTCTCTGTATATTATCTCAAAGCTGCCTAAAGGACCAATATTTTCACACCTTTCTGTCCTGCAACTGTATGAGACGATGCTGGCAGCTCCCTGCCGCTTTTCTGCCTCTGCTCCGTCACTGGGAGCTTTTTGTTACATTCAAGTACTGTGGGAAATATCGCAATCACAGCGTCATTGGGAGAGGGCAGCGCAATAATCAACGCAAGTAGAACAACGATTTCCACCACACAAAAGATGAAAAATGCAAAGCGAAGATCAAAAAGGCAGTAGCAGTTAATATCTATCACTATTAGTTATGTACCATAAGTTTTTGTAATATCCGGTGTTTTTTTCTTTCACGTTGGATAGCTACATTAATGCTTTCATATGTTTTGGTTTCGTTTTGTCAGTTTTTAAAGTCAGAAGTTCCGTCTATCTCCTGTATACGAGCAACATTTGAATGCGGCGTTTCCACATGTATCCAATGAAATGTCATCGCCACATTATGTTGATGCAGTTGGTGCCAGGGGCAGTGAACGGAAGCCGATTTCCGCTGTCTCAATGTTGTCAGTTTTACAGCTGTCTAAAATAAATCTTTCAAATTCAAAAAAATAATTTAACCCCCCCACTGCGACTCCCCTATATGGACGTATCATACAACCATATAACAACATATATAGAGAATATCTATCTATCTATCTATCTATCTATCTATCTATCTATCTATCTATCTATCTATCTATCTATCTATCTATCTATCTAAACACAATATAACGTGGAAAATCCTTTTTCTGTCAAGAGAACTGTCTTGTCAGTAATCGTGTCACCTTTACTGAAACTACATAGAAAGGTAAAGTAATGTAGTTGTCACTCTCTTCTCCCCAATCAAATGAATACTTTTATGCAAGATCTGTAGATCAACATCGCCCCCACGTGGGCCACACAGGACATCACACTACGGTAAGGCGCCCCGCAGAAAGCGCCAGTCATGCATAGAGAAAAAAACTGAGGTTGAAACAGTTAAAGCTTCCGGATCAAGAAATAACTGAACGAGTGCGGGTTTTTTTTCCCCCCCGCCGCTGACCTTTTCGCTAAAATTTTCAGCGAGGTAAAGAGTAAATTTTGTTTCGGATCTACTCTTGTTTTATTTTCAGATTAATTTATTTACATACATTTGAAAAAAACCCCAATTTTAATAGTTTCAATGTAATTCAGAAGTAATTTTTAATATTCATACAGCCTAATAAAACTCTCACAGTATTACTGATGAATAGCCAAGGCCTATATGATATATAAAGGCTAAGACACCCTGTGTTTTCGAGTACTTACAGAATAAGGTAATAGCCTAAGTGACAAATAAAAATATAAAAGAGATTTAACCATAGGCTCTTCAGGCAACAGCCCCAACAAAGCTCCTGAGTAAGAAGGTGCGGATATCCTGTATAACTGCACTATTGTTGTGAGAGTCTACGCTATTAAATGGTTGACTATAACTTTCATAACTTGAACTAAACATGAATGGATCGTTTTATTTCTCATTACTCTCAGAGGCATTGCTTCAGTTCTGTATTGATGTGTGTGGCTGCAGTCTTTCCGCTGAGGAAGCGTCATGGCACCGGGTCAGAGCCACTGACTATTTTGAACAAGGAACACGTGGCACTGTTTCTGGAGAGAGAGAGAGAGAGAGAGAGAGAGAGAGAGAGAGAGAGAGAGAGAGAGAGAGAGAGAGAGAGAGAGACACACACAGACAGAGAGAGAGAGACAGAGACAGAGAGAGAGAGAGAGACACACACAGACAGAGAGAGACACAGAGAGACGGAGACAGAGAGAGAGAGAGAGACAGAGAGAGAGACAGAGAGAGAGAGAGAGACAGAGAGAGAGAGAGAGAGACGGAGACAGAGAGAGAGACAGAGAGACAGAGAGAGAGACAGAGAGACGGAGACAGACAGACAGATGGGGTGTCAGAAATAACCCCCTCCTCTGAGATAAAACAGTTCTCTTTCAGAACC
This sequence comes from Acanthurus leucopareius, assembly GCA_029814765.1. NCBI lineage: Eukaryota > Metazoa > Chordata > Actinopteri > Acanthuriformes > Acanthuridae > Acanthurus > Acanthurus leucopareius. The sequence continues at coordinate 6,277,536 of JAQMCX010000046.1, forward strand.
AACATCTGACTCAGAAACCTTTTAGTTGTGATTCAAACAGGAAGTGCTGAGTTTCATCGACAGTAACTGACGGATCAAAGTGAGGGACTGAAATAAAACGGCCAGGTGTGTTTCAGGTGTGTTTCAGGTGTGCACACAGGCTCCATTCAACACATGAGCAAGAGCAGAACAGAGATGTTTTGGTTTGAACTCTGACCTCAGTCACAGCTGAATGAAACGATCGAACACAACAAACATTCTGACGAGTTCAACACTTTGATGTCTTTTCCACCGATTGATTCACCTGGATGCTTCTTCCACTGCTGCTGAACATTTGCAAACGCTCAGACGTACCAGCGCCTGCTGTACCTGTCTGAAACACACCTGTCGAACTCCTCACCTGTTTGTTTCGACCAGGAAGTGGAGACACCAGCTGGAAGACTGCAACTCGACCTGACGCGGTTCCCACGGAAACCAAATCGTCAAAACAGCTGAGCAGCTTCACGGCCGTGATTGCATCACTCTTTCCCTGTTGGACACACAAACAGGAAGTGAGACTGGGCCGTCTACCTGCCTCCACACTTACAGCACAGACCTGGAATCACCTGAACACACTGCTGAACATCTGAGTGCAGCACAATGCATTCTGGGAAACTGAGATTTTTTAACTCTTCTCTCCTTGTTAGAAATGGAGTCTCCTGGTTGCTCAGTAGATGTTGCTCCTCTGGTTTCTGGTTGCTCAGTAGATGATGCTCCTTTTCCAGTTTTTTTTACACAAACTCACAAACAGTCTGATCTTTGTTGGTAATTTTGAACAAAATCACTTCAAAGCTCCCAAGTATTCCTCCTTTTAACTGATTAGCTGGTTTTACTGATTGATCACCATCTGATGGATCACAAGGCGAACTACTACAAACTCTCTGTTTGGATATAGACCGTTAAGATTACATTCAGTGCGGTTTTAGTATCACATTTTTCAAAACAAAAAGTGACCCACTGAGGACTGAAGCGGGACCCAGCTGTGCACACAGAGTGAGAACAACAGAATTAGAGCTCTGACCTCTAAGCTGTACTTGTTCATGTGTGCCTGGCGCCGACAGTAAAGGTAAAGCATGCCGATGCTGCTGCCCACTGCCAGGAAGTCGCTGGTGCTGTCCAGAGCCGTTAAGTAGACCAGCACTGACCTGAATCCACGTTGCACCTGCAGGACAGACAGGTAGGAGCCTTCATCATCATCAGAAACATCCACAAAAAATGAAATAAAACACCACTAATAATAGAAGTATGTGCTTGAAGCAGTTGGCCAAGACAAGTGCTGAAGAATGTGCAGAATCTGTGACGGCTGCGGTGAACAGAAAGAGCTGCTCTTTACACTGAAAGAAGAAGGTCAAGCTTCAGAAGCTCTCAGAGGCTCTCAGAGCAAATCCAGTCAATTTAGAGATGCAGATGCTGCACCGTTCTCTGACCATGATGCCAGGAGGACATCCAAGATTTGAAATGGACTGAAACATTGATGTTATTATTAAGAAAAAAAGGAGTGTGCACAATGTGTGCACGACAATCCACACACAACCAGGTTAGCCCCAATATCTGAGCTTACAAGTACAGGCTGCAGCCTGCGGCCTGCGGCATGCAGCCTGCGGCATGCGGCCTGCAGCATGCGGCCTGCAGCATGCGGCCTGCAGCCTGCAGCATGCGGCCTGCAGCCCAGGGATTAATGTAGGTGTCTCTGAGCTGACCAGCAGTGTGGTGCAAAACTGTGGACTCAGTTCTAGGTTTCTTTGAGTGATTAGCCCAGCAGTATACAGATTTATGCCATTTTATGTTTATGTGGGGTCTGAAGGGCACCTGACAAACCTGAGTGGTGTGAACATCTTTGTGATAAAGGGAAGCTTAAGGGAACAATTTGGCATTCCTGTTTGTTACACTTCGTTGAGACCAGTGTTTTATGAAATATGCTTAAAACAGGCGCTGGATCTCCTCTCGGCAGTTATACTCTGAAGGTGATCATAATTTTTAATCTGCTGTCTAAATACATAAAGGATGATTCAAATTTAGTGGAACTGATGCCAGAATCCTTTAAAAAGAAAGACATTGTTCAGTTAATCTGAAATCTACAAAGCAGGTTTAGTTTTGGTTCAGCACGCACGTGAAAGGTGAAGAAGCAGACAGATTTCAGTGGGTAAGCAGCTGTACCATCACTTCTTTTTCAGCAAAACAAACAGGTTTACTGAAAAAGGATGACATGAGCAAAAGTTCAAAAATGTAATGTGTTTGTTCAAAAAAGATAATAGCAATTTCATTAACATGTTAATGGGAGAAGCGGAGGAGGTCAGGTGCTGGCTGATGGATGGTGGCTGCTTTCAGAACTTTTCAGAGCCTTTGTGTTTAGTTTAATGGTGAGAAGCAGGACAGCAGGGAGCAGAGGGAGCTCACACACTGACTCTCCACACCAGCGTGTCACTGGAGGTATCAGCTGAATAACATGTACAGCATTAGGCCACCAAATGCCCGGCCTGGTTTCGGGTAGAACGGGCCTTTGGCCTGGGGTTCGGCATGATTCGGAACGGTTCGGTACCTTTGCCGGGATGGCGTTCAGCAGGTAGTAGAGCGGGCAGAACTCTCTCAGGACGGAAGGTGGTGTCGGCTGGGCCGCCATGTTCCTGCCGAGGTGGACCCAGCTGGTTCTGAAAGTCAGCCCGAATCCGCAGAGTAAATACACATGACAGTAACCTGAGAATCACACAGCTGCACCAAACTCTGTTCCAAAAAGTTCATTTTTCTCTCCATCTATCAATGTACAATACTATCAAAACATAAGTTTTTGTGATTTCCATCAGGTCAATGAATTTACGGTTTAATTTCTGTTAAATTTAAAGGTTATGGTTTACAGGCTGTTACTCGTGTACTCGTCTCCCCTTTCAGAGTCACTAAGGGCACAAACAGGATAAATGTAAACAATTAAAATCTTCATCATTTTAACCTTGTTCGGAGAACCAAATATTGGCCGAATTATGGAGGAGATTTGATGAAGTTGCTCAAGGCTCTGCGTCTTGTTCTGTGGCGAAAACATTTTAGCTAAAGTGAAGAGTTACTTAAAATCTATATTTTGTTAAATGAAGTCTGGTGAGCTAAACGCCCAGAGCGCCCTGATCCGACGGGAACTCTGCAGCAAACTCGGTTACAGTAATCGGCTATTTACTGTTCTTTGACCTGTACGTGGGAAAATAAATGACTGTTCAAACAAGGCAAAAAGAAAGGTCGGGTTTATTCAGGAAAACACCAACAAGCACTTTGCAACAGAAAGAGTTGAGGCTTTATAGTTCATCTGCAATGCTTCGTATTTTCTTGCCAGTATCACAGAGGGCGGTAACGAACAGCATGAGCAAAAGTAAAAAGAGGAGATTTAACATAATTTCAACGCTATTTGATAGACCAGACGTGACCGAATCAGAGAAAACAGTTTTTCCAAATGTATGAAGGTTTACACCGCGAGTAGCAGTGAATTTGTTCCAGCCCAACTTGGAATAAATATTAAATTGGCCATTTGTTTAATGGAGTTGGCGTGACGCTGTCTCTACAGGAAATTACGGGACCCTAAGGTTAACAATAGCTTAGCAGGTTGTCCTGAAATATGAAAGCAAACATCCCGAGAACAACATAATGTTATTAACAGCAATTAAACATCTTGTTTACTGAGACAGCCTCTCAAACACCGAGTACAAGCTAGCTAGCATCCCATGAAAGCAGCTGAATCAGTGTTAGCAGGCGAGCTAACGTCGAGAAGCAGAGACTGAGTCACTTACTGCGGGTTCACGGTCAAAGTCTCCGCTCAAGAGTTGTTACAGACGCTTAATTACGGATGAATATGGCAGAAATACGGGATGTCAACGTCTGTTTGTCTTACAGCTTTCATTACTGACCTGTCAACAAACTGCGCCACCTGCTGTCAAGATTTAGAACAACGCCCTCTACCCTCCGTTTACATGTATTTTACAGTTTTCTATTTTCTTTCAAAGGACGCTGTAAATCACAGAATTTTTGTAAGGCAGACTGAATTTATCTCTAAGTTTTTTGTCTCAATCTGCAGCCAGATGGGAATTTCATTAATAAATGTAAAAATGAATGACGGTAAGAAGAGGCTGCTGGTGGGAAAACCTGGAAACTGGATCCTCTCTTCCATTTAAACTCTAAAAATATCTCAAGGCATTGAGCTTTGCAACTTTGAATAACATTTTAAAAGAGTAAAGAAGTGCAAAGACATGCAGACATTTGGAAAAAATTTTGAAACTTTTTTAAATATAATGACGAAATTTCTATTAAGGTTAGGCTATAAATAACTGTATAATAAACAAAAAGGAACTAGCTTGTGGTTTGTAAGTCTGTTGGTTGTTCTACGAAAGTTAAAGCACATGTGACGTCGCTGTTTGTTAGTTTGGTTTCACAGAAAACATTCAGGATGGAAATTTCACTGCAAACTGCGTTGAATATGTTTTTTTAATCTAGATGTTAACAGAAATAGAAACCCAGTTGCTTTAGTCCGTTAGCTAAATAACGATTTAATTTTAAAGTATTAGTCCGGTCCGGTGTCACATCCGGTCCGGGAAGTCCAAGCTCCCGCTCCTGCTGACGGCTAAGCTAGGCTAGTGCAAAACGCCCCCAGCTATCCGTTACCTGCTCACGTTATCACCGATCCCGTTAATGTTGTTCTTTTATCCCCGCAGAGCGTTTGATTCGCCACTACACAGAGGTTTTATGACAAAGTATTTATTCGTGAATAACGATCGACGGTCAGGTTGGTTTGCTTCACCGTCTGGCCCCTAGACTGAGCTAAGCTAACAGTTAGCCTCACAGCCAAAATGGCGGACAACGAGGATGACAGCGGTTCGACCAGAACAATAACAGCCGCGGAGCCGCCGGGGGCCGCGGCCGCCCATTCCATCCAGCCCGGTGAGATTGTATCTGCAGCGGCCAACGATCAGAGCAGTCAGCCCGCGGAGGGTGCACACACGGTGTCCGGGGCAGAGACCAGTCAGCCCGGGGAAAGTGCACCTGCGGCGGGGTCCGGAGCTCAGCTGGCGGACTTATTGCAAAGCTGCGCAGACGAACAGAGCATCCTGGTGGGCACAGAGATCACTAGCCTGGGCCCGGACCTGGTTAACACCACCATTATCTACGTGCAGCCCGACGGCAGCCTAGTGGAGGGCTCTGGAATGACGGCCGAGGAGCAGCAGGCTCTGCTGGACCAGCTCACCAAACAGCAGATAGTCCAGGTCTCCGACACCGAGGCCGCCCAGCTGCTCCAGCAGGGCCAGCTGGTCAAAACCATCCCCGTCCACAACACAGCTCTCGATCCCAGTCAGCTGCAGCAGGTCATCAACAAGGTCACAAAGTCCCAGCAGCAGGTCCATCTCCAGGTCCCCCAGCAGACCCCGAAGCAGCAGGTCCAGGTCCCCAAGCAGGGTCTTAGGCAGCAGAGTCAGGGTCAGACACTGCAGCAGAATTTGAAGACCACCACCCAGAACAACGCCTCCCAGCAGCTGAAGAGCGTCGCCCAGCAGTTTGCCATGCAGACAGGCAGCTCGGCCCCAATGGTCCACAAGAAGGTGAGTCAGATGTAGAGTCTGGATCAGTCTGGTTCTTTCAAACGGTAGTGGACTCACCTGGTCCAGACCGACCCCTCCCCCACTGCCTAGCACCTTTTGTGAGCCCCACTCACCTGTCTGCTCACCTGCCGTCATCACTTTAGAAACATACTCATTCATGGGTTTTAATCCGAGCCGCCAAACTAAAGAGAAGCTCCGTCACCTCAAACAAAATGTCAGATTTCTCCAAATTTGAAACTCATTTGGGATCATGGAAGAACTCAGCTGAACATCAGACAGAACCGAGATGAAATCAGTTTTGACTTTTTTGTTTAAAAAGGTAAAAACTGGACTGCAGTTTTATTCAAACATCAGTTTAATCTTAAGTGTTAATGCATCCAAAAAACTTGGACCACTTACTGAAGCTTGATGGTTAAATTCTCTGTGGAAAAGGTCTGAGACTCCTTCTAGCCAGGAGTGTAAACACGCCGGCAGTCTGCTCTGGTCTCATCTGGTCTCATCCGGTCTCATCTGGTCTCATCCGGTCTCATCCGGTCTCATGAAAACATCAGATACAGTTTCCCTGAAATGAGCCTTTTGTTCTCCGGCTCCAGCTGTTAGTCACATCCAGCTGAGCCGAACTGCTGCGGCTCCTAAACTGTCACCGAACAGCTTCAGGTGCATCAGCACCTCCTGGACTTGAGGAGGTCCACCTCCTCCTGATCTGGTTCTGATTCTGATTCACATGTTGCCCAGAGAAAAGAGACTGTAATCACAGTCGTGGCTGAGTGTCTCAAATCTCACCTGGATTGTGTCGACGCCGGACACGCCGCCGGTGGAAATGAGGCCTGTGTGAAAAAAGCTCAGAGGACCAACTGATTCAGACGGATCCACGTTCTTTTGGACCTGATTGGGGCTGACAGGACCACTTTCAGTCGTGCTGAGACAAAGATCTGGGGGGGGGTGTCATAGCAGGTTACGTTATGGGTGATATTTTGTTTAGAAGTTAAAACAAAACAAAATTAAATATTTTTGTTAACTAATCTGTCGAGCTGATGATGAGAGCTTGAAACTGAACAAACTGGACTTTCATCTCGTTCTTTCTCGGCATCACGTTGAGTCGATGTTTTTCTTTTTTGGGTCTGAAGCTGAAAAAGTTCAGTCACAACGTCTTCAGTCATTTTCAGCTTTTAGACCCTTTTCAGAACAGCCTGTTAAACAGCCTGTTCAACAGCCTGTTCAACAGTTTTATTGTGCCTTTTAAATTCTGTAGCTTAAACATTCATGATTTGAAGAGAATTGGTTGATTTCATTAATATTTTTTGTGCATTTAATAGCTTTTCTGGGGCTTCGGTCGCCTCCTCAGATCCTGATCTGTTCTTCATGAAGTGGGTTTGATCGCTCTGATGTTTCATCTTCTTTCTGATATTCTGTACTTTTAGTTGGAACCTGTGAGGATCCAGATCCAGGTTCCCCCCAAAGAGGAGGCGAAGCCTGGCTCCGCCCCTCAGCAGAAGAGTGTAGCTGTGAATCAACAGCAGGTGAAGCTGTCGACCAATGGCAGTCTGAGCAGCGCTCAGATCATCCACATCCAGCCTGTGGTCGGTCAGCAGGGTCAGCAGCTCTTCCTGCAGCAGTGCCCAGGGGACCCCCCCATCCAGCTGCTGCTGCAGAGCCCCGCCCCCGTTGTGGGCTCTGTGCTCCCATTGGTTCAAAAGGTCACAGGTAAGTCGACATCAGCAGGCACCGTCTCCGGTCAGGCTCAGAAGCCTGCAGCGCCTCCCATCAGAGTCCAGACCACGTCTGCTGTTAAAACCCCCAACGCCTCCATCATCAAGACCCCTCCCACCTCCGCTGCTAAAACCATTAGCATTCCGCTGATTAAAACTGCTGCTAACGGCACAACGACAGCCGTCAGCAAGACTCCGGCAGCCCCACTGCAGTCTGCCATACCTGCTGCCTCCCGACCTGCAACAACAGCCCCGCCCCCTGTGACCCCCGCCCCAGAAGTGAAGGACAGAGACAAGGAAAAAGAGAAGGAGCGGAAGGTGAAGAAGAGAGAAAAGAAGGCAGTGAAGGTTCAGACCAGATCTGGTCGAGTGTCGAGACCACCGAAATACAAAGCCAAAGACTACAAGTTCATAAAGACAGAGGACTTGGCTGACAGCCACCAGTCCGACTCTGATGACTACTCTGACATGAGCGTGGAGGAGGAGGAGGGCGGCAGGAAGGAAGGCACAACATCTGGCTCCTCCCACTCCCTCACCTACAGCCACAAGTCCCGGTCCCACCGCTGCCAGACCTGTGACAAGGCCTACATCGGTCCTGGGGGCCTGAACCGGCACTATAAACTGAACCCAAGCCACGGGGAGCCTGACCTGCCCGGCGACGCGCCCAGCACCACACCACGCCCTCTCAGAGACCACAGCCAATCACAGGAGACCACAGCAGGAGGTGTCAGGGAGGAGGAGGAGAAGAAGAAAGAAGACAAAGCTGCAACAACCAGAGTAAGAGCTCAGATGTGTTTCAGCTTCACTGACAGATGATTTCAGTTTTGTTGATCCTTTCTAACTTAACGGTTTCGAGTTTTGACTGAATCTGTCTGCAGGTGGAGGGGGGTCCAGCAGCAGCTGTAGGACTCAGGGGTCTCCATTATCGGGGGCCCGGCCGGCCCAGAGGACGAGGGAGAGGCAGGGGGCGGGGTCGTGGGCGGGGTCGATCGCTGGGACCTGCTCCTAAGGTGAGATCTCTTCAGACTGCCTGAAACCGGACTTTTAGCCGGCACTGAGCTTTTTATTGAACATTTCCACAGAAAATTCCACCTGTTCAGTCAAACGCAAGAGTTTCAGAGTTTAAACTGAAAGGAAACATCAGTGAAGTGATGCACCTCCACCTGCTGTTTGACTCAGATCAATAACTAGTGAAACTGATCTGTTGGACCCGTCAGGTGACAGTGGGCCTCATCAGCAGACGGGGCCGTCGCGGTCGACCGCCGAAGCTTGCCGTCACCACGGTAACTGCAGAGCATCAGGCAGAGAGAAGACGAGAACGACTGCAGGAGGTGGGAGGAAGGAAGTGGAGTTGTAGACTTTCAAAGTAAAGTTTCTGTTTTAAGACGTCAAGATGACGAGTGACGGATATGTGATGCGTTGTGGTGTTTATCATCCTGTGCTTTGCAGCTGGTGGAGCAGTGCGAGGATGAGGAGGTGATGGACATCGTTCTTCCTCGCTTGACGA